>PVJA010047240.1:0-14743 GCA_004027025.1 Myocastor coypus
GGTCTGAAGGCGTGCAGGTGCCCTCTGTGCCCATTCAGCAGTTCCCTACTGAAGACTGGAGTGCTCAGCCAGCCACAGAAGATTGGTCTGCAGCCCCCACTGCGCAGGCCACTGAGTGGGTAGGAACCACCACTGAGTGGTCTTGAGTTGTTCTGCTGATGCTTAAGCAAAATGGGAATGAGGCTGATGAAAAATAAAACAATTTCTAAAAGTAAAAAAAAAAAAAAAAAAAAAGTAGACTCAAGATCTTTTTTTTTTTTTTTTTTTTTTTTCGTATTTTAGGGAAGGATCTACATTGTGTTCAGGGTCTTACTACTAGATAGGACTCAGTGATCCACCTGTTTACAGTCTCCCTGGGATTACAGGTGCACCACCACGCTCAGTCTCAATTGCTGTCTCAGTGTGCCCTGGGGGCAAGACTGGCATGGCATGCTAGGGGATCTAACCCTCAGCCACTGTGCCTGCTTGCAGATGCTTTAATCTGCTGAGCTATTTGGCTGGCCCTAGATTCAAGATCTTGAATGGAAAGCTTTTCAGAGAAGTGTACTTGCCAATGAGACAAAAGATGTACTTGAAAAGAAAATTGAATGTATGAAATTTACATACTCAATATAAATGTTGCACCTGCCTGGCAAGTGCAAGGTCTGGAGTTTGATCCCTGGTAACATAATAATAAATGAATGAATTAATGAATTAATTAAAATAATTTAATGATTACTTCATAGATCAGAACAAAAAATTAATCCAAGGTCTCTTGGAGAGTAATGCTAAAATTAGTTTGAGATAAATATTTGTACATTGAAATTAAAAGCCAAATGGGTTTGAAAGCTAACCTTAATAAGTGCTAATGTTTAAAACTAGAACACTATTTTCATCTTTTCTGAAGCCAAAATGTTGCATCAGAGACACACAAGACTTATGAATCTTTTTTAAAATATCAAAAGCTCTCCATCAGGTAAATATCTTTATTTGCAATAGTCACCCCGGAGTCCCACCTTCTAATCTATTATTATTTATATTGATATTTTTAATGGCTCAGAACTCCTCAAACTCATCTCAGATTACTTTCAAATCCAGTTTGGGCTCTTTGCTTCCTTTGCCTCACTTGAAAGTCAAACACAAACCCACCTAACATTATAGTTAGTGTGGCACCACCCCAAAGTGTCCTCACCCTATCAGACCAAGCTAGGAGAATGAGCTTCAGCTGTGGCAAGCAAGGATTTCTCCCCTGCAGACCCTCCCCAGCCCCCCACCAATCATATCACTGAATTTGCTAACTAATCTCCCTTTCTCAAAAATGAAGAGGAAGTTTTTCTATCTAGAATCAAAACTATACATAATCAAGAACATCAACTGAAACTAAAACTTGCCAAAAGTTTGGGCTGCAGGAGCTGATCGAGAATGGCAAACACAAATGAGGCTATGCTCAGGACTAAGGGGCTCTGGAACGTTCTGCTAATATGGCTCCAGAGTGCTATTCAAAGGCAGAACAAGAATCCAAGGACAAGCAGAAATATCTTCAAGATAGAAACAAAATGGTTCCAAAGACATAATAACGCAGAGCACCAAATCTACTAGGTAAATAAAAATTTGCTCCAGACATGGTTGATGATAGATTTCTTTCAGTGTGATCTGCCTAAAATCTGGAAGAGCAAAATAGGCAAATTACAAAAAAGAAAGAAAGAAAGAAAAATATTTGGGGCTGGGGAGATAGTTCCATGGCACAAGTGCCTGCCTGGCAAGTGTAAGATTGTGAGATTGAATCCCAGTCCCACAAAAAAAAAAAAAAAAAAATCTTTACATTTGTCTTAGGGCTTTGCCCACCTCTACATTATTGAGGTACGAGGGATACACTTAATTAATTAATTAACTAATTAGAAAACATCACACATATTTCCTCAAGAATCTCAACATTAACAAATCAGTAGCTGCATAGAGCTTCTCACCTTTATTTAGTTTTCAGTAGTCAAAAACTGGGAGTACTGGAAGGAAATTTCTCTACCTTTAATACATAAAACCAAAAGTTCTTTTAAAGTCATAGACTCACAACCAGTTTTCTTTCTGATCCCCATTAAATCAATGACAATGAATAAAATGACTCTAATATTTGCTCTGAAGTCGATTGCTCTGAATGCATGTCAGGTAATCCTAAAAACAAATTTCACCAACCTTTGTGGGGAATCTCAGACTAAGGCTCAGCAATAATGTAAAGAAGTGTTTCACAAAGAGCTGTGTGCTTTTGTCCTGTTGTAGACCACCTTGTGAGCAGGACAGGTGACATGACTGGCTGCTGCTTCTCGACCTGTTTCATGTCTATATGCATAGCCACCAGCCAAGAAGAGCAGAGACACCTCCAGGAACCTTTTACAGCCCTTTGTTTGTTCTCTCATTCACTTACTCATTGGAAGCAAATCTTTGCTAAACACTTAATATGCACAAAGCCTCATGCAAGGCTCTGGATGCCACCTCCTCACGGGTCTGCAAAGTTTCACAGACTGTTTTCTTTGTTTGAAGAACCATCAAGGACACAGTCTCTCAAGGAGGAGCATTCTGCTTAGCATTGGAAATGACAGTGTGGCTCAGCAGGCAAAGTAGATTCCTAATGATAAATAAAGATTACTGCACTCCAAAGAGGTTCTATGTTCGCATTTATTCGGGAATGATCCTAGGACTTTTATTGAATGTACAGTAGTGCAGGCAATGCCTTCTCTCTTCAGGATGACAATTGCAAATTTCCAGCAAAAATGGAGGCAGCGGAGAGGGGGCAGAAGAGGATGCAGATGCTTTCTTGGGGATGAAGGAGCCCTGGGTTTCCAGTAGGTTCCAAGGCCTGAACTGCACTACATACGAGAGAGCTCATGTAGCTCTTGTGTGCCTCATTTTGCTTGTTTTTAAACTAGGGGTGAGGGTGTCCTCCTTGCAGGTCATGTTGAGGATCAAAAAAGTCACTGATAGAAATGCTTGGTGCAATATCTGCAACATATAAGACCCTGGTCAGTCCAAGTATGCAAATGAATGAATAGGAAAGTAACTTCTGTAGATGCTGGAGACTGGGGCTGAGCTGCAGGAAGTCCAAGGAGGACACACTCACCTCCTTCTCTCTGTGGCTTGGGCCAGCATGGAACAGAAGGGCCTTCTCTGGCAACACCCAGTGCTGGTATGATAGTTAGCTCTGGCTTTTCTGGATTAATGGAGACCCACAAGACAAGGCATGCTTTCTGAATCGCCTACTCCAATAGGATGGTCCCTTGCCTACAGAAACGTCAGAGTTTTAAATATTCTTCAAGGATACCTATTCTCACACTAAAGCTTGCCCCACATTTTAGTTGGAGAACTAAGGTTGTTGTTCACCAGAAACTCTTCAGGAAAGCAGGCCACCAACAGCTCTGGAAGCTGCCTTCACCATACCTGTCTAACCACATTCTTAACACACTCTCCCCCTGTTCTACAGACCTTCCCACCTAGGTAATAGTGGGGACATAAAGACAGGCACCCTATGCTCACCCCTGGACAAAGTGTTTTTGAGGAAGTTGAACTCTGGCCTCCCTCCTCCATCCCTTGCCATAATTTCCCCTGCTCTGTTTTCCAGATGCCATAGGTGATGATATGGTGGATCTATAAAAACTTCAAAAGTCATAGCAATCTTTTAAACAATTTCAGGCTAGTAATTCCTCAATGTGTTTTAGCTCCAGTTTACTAATCTATGAAATGGGACATAATACCTTTTACAATGGATGGTGACACAAAATAATGGAGGAGAAAGATCTGTCACAGGCTAGATGCTCAGGAAATGTTCAGTTCTCTCAGTGTCTCATACAACCTTTCATTGTGTAGAGTGGGTTCACGGCCACTGTCTTTCACCAGGATAAGGCAAGTTGGGAAGAGGTAGCATCACTGATGTGTGAGTCTGAAGAGCATGTGTGGCCTTGGGTGTGGCATGTGGAACTATCCAGGAACTACAGCCTTTGTTCTAGACTAAGCTGCTCCTGCAGGGCAACCACTAGGGTTGATATCCCTCTGTGGGCACTATTGACCACCTCTATGGAGAAGATCCCACACGGGTCACAAGTTGGGGTCTTACCTGCCTCATAGCCTTCATTCCTCATACCTCTCACTGACATTGTATCCGTGGCCTTGGACACTGTCCCTCCCACATGAGCCTCCTCACCAAAGCATCGGTAAGAGTTCTTACACTGGCCATTCACTTCCCACCCCCACCCCAGGCATGCTACCAGCCTCAGGGATAGGGTGCATAGAGTCCAGATTTACAACATAAACCTACCAAAAAGTCTAGCTTTCTTCTAACAATATATGAAAACCTAAGCCAAAAATTCTGTAAAACCAGACTCCAGTTCTGAAAGCCGTGGGCTGGGAGCGTGCCTGCTAGGAAGGGCACATCTCAGGCCCAGTGTTCTGTCCTGAGCTGCATTTTTATCCCCATTAAGTGGACAGGCCATTGTTCCCACCAACCCCCCATGCAGATGAGGACTTGGAAGTTGTTAGGAAGGAAGTTCAATTGTCCCTCTTGGCTTATCATTACTAAACAGACAGAGGAAAGCTTCAGACCACCATTGATTTAGATTAGCTCCTTCGTTTCAGTATTATTAATTAGCCAAGTTAGCATACTGCATGTCAACATCAAAACCGGCCTTCTTCTGAATTAACTGTTTCATTTCCATGGCAGTGTCTGCTTTCTCTCCTGCTTCTAAGACCTACAGAGAAATACCTTGCAGATGTGATTTCAACTACTGTCAAGCGAAGTTGTGAGACTAGGGGTCAACAGAGGTTACTCCTTTCATGGGAGGCCACCTGGCTAATCTTTTGAAGTGACATTTCCATAATAACTTAACATTTGCTGAAGCCTTCCGTTGCATCCTGAGCAAAGTAAACAGAAGGGTTAATTTAGTTCTCTAATCTCTTGTTATAAGCCTAATTATTTTACATGTCTTCATTTCATTAATGAATTGCTGCTTTTTACATGCAGCTCCTTCCCCATTGCTTTTGTTTAAACCTCCTGGTGGGAAGGGATAGATTAATTTTGTTGTGCCTTAATGAAACTGTATGCTACATTAGATTTAACCATTTGGCATGCACTGCCAACATCACCATTATGCATAATGAATTATTTTTTGTGAGTCCCAAACTACTGTAGACCTTCAGTGTTCTCCTTCAGACACTGTGACAATGTAACTGGCAGGCACAGAGCAAACTCAGTCATTGTCCCTGGTGTCTAAGGAAGCTTTCTTGCAGCTTTTTACTTTCTGTCATGTGCATGGGAGCATCTAGGTGTCTCACTGTAAGAAATTGAGATGTACAGGTGACTTCTGATGAATCTCTCAGGCAAAACTATCAAATCAATTCAAAGGTTTTGAGGACAAAGCGCTAGGCTAGGTATCTCAAGGCAGGCCACAGAGTTGCTTGCTGTCTGCATTCACATCTTAAAACATTAATAATTAATCACTGCTCCTGTAGCTCTAGCCTATAGGCCAGTCTGAGTTTGGGCCAGTCTACACAGGGCTTGGTGGGTAGCACTGCTTTGGGCTACAGTGATTGGGACAGCTCTGCTCCTTATGGCTCCTTTTTCCTTCAGGAACCAGCCAGCTAGTCAACTACATTCTTCGCATGGCGATGGTCAAAGATTAAGAAGCCAGGTGAAAAGAGGCACGTTCAAGACTTAAGAACAGACACGCTACTACTTCTACCCATTTATTGTCAACCAAAGCAATTTATGTAGCCAAGTTCAAAGCCAAGAGTCTGGGAAGTCTTCCAAGTCCTCACCTGTATGCGAGATTGGTAGGAACAAGGATCTGTCCACCCAACCAGGATCAAAAAGCAGCACAGCAAGTATGGTAAATAACAGCGGCCAAAAACAAAAAAACCATCATTCCCATGCTTCTAACATTTGGCTGTGTTCTGAGCTACCACTAGCTCCAAAATTTCAGAGTTGCAGCTATTTAATCCCATGATTAGGGTGGATCTCAGCCCATTCTTGAGTACCTGACTTGTCCCTGGGCAGAAGATTGGAAGACCTCAAGATGAAAACTCTCTGGCTTATCACTGCAATAAAACTGATCTAATTAATCTGAAAGCAGGTCTCATCTGAGTCCTGGATGCTCCAGGGTCTGCAGCTCCTACCCCGAACTTGTGTTTCCAGCTGTCTACTGCTGGAGTTGCCCTAACACTGACTTATAATTCATGTCCTTGATTACTTAAGCTTTCCTATCATTAACCCATTTCTTAATTGACTTTGGGAACACATGACTGTAAAAACCTACTCATTCTTCCTCCATTGGTAGCTCCTACAGGCCAGAACCACAGTTCCAAAATGACCTCCAGATTTAGGGCTGGAAAAGCCTGCCCCCTTCTTTGCTACTGGAATTTGACTTTTCATATCCTGAGAGGTAGCCTGAACTTATGGCCTTCTCCTTTCACCACCTGGCCTCCCTCACTACCCCTGAGTCTGGCTTCCGCACTGAAAATTTAGCTAACACAAGTCAAAAGCATGTAGTATTCCCTGTCACAACCCATGAGTTTAGACAGAGGTGGACATGATGACCTAAGATAGACTAGAGCAGGTTATTTAGAGGCAGAAAGGACAAGAAGCCAGAGGAGAGAGAACTCTGCAATAAAATGAAAATCCACCTAAAATTAAATGCCAAACATTATAGCCACAGAATCAAGGCACTATCCAACTCCAGCTCTGGTGCTTACTCATTAGTGTCCCCTGGACACTTTCAAGGGCAACAGGCTGTTCTGGTGTTCCTTGGGCAGTGTGGCCCTCTCCTGACATGGGCGTTAGTCCTTGCTGCTCCTTCCGCTTGGGAGTTCTGCCATGTGCCCCCTTACCGTCTTCAGCTCTTTAATACCACATTGGCATTGAAGCCTGTTGTGAATTACACCTGCCACACACCAGCCTCACCCTACAAGAATGCCTCCCTTCCCTGCTACCTGTTTCACCCAGCGCACTATTACCACCTTATACGCGATGCATTTTCCCTTATGTCTTGCTGGTTGTCTGCCTCCCTTTTCTAGAATAGATGCTCTTTGGATGTTTTGATTCACCTGTCTCTTTGCTCCTAGGACATCTAATAGGTAGTCAATAAATAGCTGCTGGATGAAGGAAGAAGGCAAACAAGGACTGAGGCGTGGAAGGCTGTCGGGGGCGGGTTTGAGGACTGGGACACGAAGAGAGATAAAAGCATGTGGTGTGAATGAGGAAGACGCATAATGCACATGCAGGACCCAGCAACGTCAGCGAGGAGAGAGGTGCATGGGGGGGTGTGGTCTCCCTCCTCCCCCACTCTGCGGGCTCCTCCCCCTGCGCCAATAAAACACACTCCTGCTCAGTTCCTCACAGGGATTGCCTTCCTCACTCCAGCCCCTGCCTTCTCAGGCTGCCTCTCAACCCAGCACCCACTTAGACATCCAGATGCCACGCTGGGCCACCTTCACCTTCTGAGGATGTCACACCTTCATCTGCTGCCTTCCCCACCCTGTGACCACTGCTCCCATTCATGTCCTCACCCTTTCTTTCTTTCTTTTTTGGCAGTCCTGGGGATTGAACTCCGGACCTTGCGCTTGCCAGCCCAGCACTTACTCCTCTGAGCTGTCTCCCCAGCTCTCCTCACCATTTCTCAGGGGACAACAGCATCCTAATTAACCCCATGCCACACATCCCTGTTCCCTGTCAATGCCATTTACTGACATGTCCCGCCACCTCTGTGACAAAGTGCAAACTCATTAACATGGCATCTAAGGCTCTTCGTGGTCCAACTCCCCTTTCTGCCACCTCATCCCTCTCCTTATGACCACGCTGGTCTCCCAGAGGCCTCTGCGCAGTCCTCTGTGCCAAGAGGCCTTTATACCGCTCTCATTTATCCTTTCAGATTCAGCTCGTGTCGTTCATTATAACTTTCCCCATATTGCACCGCACACATGTTCTGATACGCACCTGCCTGTCAAAGTTTTATCTTTATTGAGCAATGCTCAAGAAACAAACACATGTGATGCTTTTTACTGATAAATAATAAATACCATGTTTTAGTGATATTTAACAACTGTCTAGTTACTTAAATTAAACGTATTTATAGATGTACCCTACAAGATCATCTTGTGTATCAATGTAATTACCTCAGCTTTCCAAACCAGTGAATTAAGTGATCTGGCTGTTTAAAATCACTGAGCTGGAGAGAGCTAGTGAGCCTATCTTCAGCAAGATCACTGCTTAAACTGTATACCAGTGAAGTTGTTAACATGTATTTACTGCTTCCTTGGTGAAACACTGTGCCTTAGAGTACCCACTCATCCAGTCATAATAACAGCCCTATGAGATGAGACCAAACTCTTCTTCATCCTACAGAAAGAACACCAAAGCTCAAGTAGTGCTCAAGCTCAGTCAGCTCATAAGGGATCAGGCTGGCTTGTAGATTCCACCACTTGTCTAGAGTGTTGGCTCTGATGCTAGCCGGGTCATATCATCTTGGGTAGCTTTACCCTCCTCCAGTACCCTACAGGTGTGGATTCCCTAAGCACCTAGAACTTGTGGCATGTGGGAAGGAGAGATGCTTGATTAGAACACTGGTGGGGTGCCCTAAAAGGCAACCTCTTTGAAAATAGCAATAATAAGTTTAATAGTTTAAATAGTTTAATAAGTTCTTCATAACAGGAGCCAAAGTTCTTTGGTATCCTTTTGACAGAATCCCTAGCTCCTAGCTGCTGGCTTTTTCTGCTCTCCTGTGCCTTTTTTATTATTTATTATTTTTTATTTATTTATTTTTTTGTCTCCAAAGATATGCTGAACTTTCCAGTTCTTAGCAGACAAGCTTTGCTATCAAAGCACCAAACTTCTGCTTGAAATTCACACACCCAACCACTTTTAACATGGCAGAGGCCTCCACTATACAGAAGAGCCTCAAGGCAGTGCCAAGGATTGAACTCAAGACCTTGAGCTTGCCAGGCAAGCACTCATTCCACTGAGCTATCTCCCCAGCACCACCTTTTCTTTAAAAATAAAATCCTAGCTTGAATCATCTCTACACCTATGTGTTGGGGATTTTATGAAACATGTGTATGGTAATGACTCATTCTTGTCACCTGCCTGTCCCAGTCACTGGAAGCCTTGTATGTCACCGCATTTGACATGACACAACCCAGAGTCTATCCATCAGGTTGGAGTCTCTCAGAGAAATCCTTGCTCTCTACTTACCTACCTGTGGTTCATAGACAGGATAAAGTGTTCTCTACAAATGTATATCCAAAGGAATTACGACCAATATTCTTCTATTTCTTTTTTTCCTCTTCAGCATAGCCAGGTAAGCACCTTTCCTGCAGAAATCATGCAGAGAGGAAGAACATGCATGTGAAAGATAGTCTTTTAATCTTTTCCTGTCATCAGCTCCCTAGCCCTGAACGCTGTATCTGTAAAAGCCGCGGGGCCAAATTGCTCTGCAGCTTGGACACTGCTGTGGCCCGCCCTGCCCTCCTCCTAACATTGGCAACACGATTCTTTGTGTTGTTTTTCTGTATTTAAGACAGGGTCTATAGGGTCTACAGGGTCTCACTGCATAGATTGGACTCATAGTGATTCTCCTATTTTCAGTTTTCCAAGTGCTGGGATTACAGGCACATGCCCCCATGCCCAGTCTCAATCATCATTTCAGCGAGCCCTGGCGGGCAAGGCCAGCATGGCACGCCAAGGATCAAACCCTGGCTGCTGAGCTCTGCCTAAGCAGGCACTTTAGTCCTCTGAGCTATCTAACAGCCCCCACAACAGGACTCTTTGGAAAGCTAGCATTTTCTACCCTGAACACCTTCCTCCATCAAAATCACCCACCCTGGAAAAATAGGGCTTAGGAGAAGCAGCTTTTCTGATCCCATTATTGATAAGCTTTTAGAGCTCATCAATGAAAATTAGAACTTGTTAATCCTGTACATTTCCCCCCCTGATTTTTAATTACAGAAGAAAGAAGTAATGGATAACTTCTGGGGCTGCACAGACACTGAGGCTGTCGAGAGAAAATTAAATTTACAGTCAGAGAGTTTTGTTTTCTCAAGTGTCCTTGCAAAATGCAAAAGAGGCTTCTGGTATCACCATAGCAATTCAACTGGTTTTGTAAACTGGCAGAGTTTTCCTCGAAGAAGCCTTCCTTCCTGTGCCAAGAGAGTGTATTAATGACAACAACTGGACCTAAAGGGAACTCATTCCGAAGAAAACTACATTAAAAGAACATTAAGGGCGATGTTTTAAAGTCTGATTTAAACTCATGAAAGCAAAGAGATTTATTGTTGAAGCCAGATTGCCTGGCTGATGTGCCCTGCTTGGTAATACGTTCCCATCCGAGCACAGGGGACTGAATGTACGGAGAGCCATCATGCACCATGGCCCAGGTGCCTCTGCGGGTGGAGATGGCTGTGGCAGAGAGTGGGGCAGGGACCGCACCATTTTTGCAGATGGGCTAGCATCCCACAGAGGCCTTCTCACCAGGGAAACAGGAAGAGAAGGGCGCTGCCAGCTGAGGTCAGCCTTGACATCAACAGACAGCCCAGCAGCCCCTGAGTTTTGCAGCTCAGGCCGGTGGCTGCCGGGCAGCTGCTCCCTGGAGCACTGCACCTCTGCCGGACATCCGAGCCCTCTCTGGATCGCAGCACTCCTGCAAATGCACTCTCCGCCAGTTCTTCCAGCAAATGCAGAAGAGCTGCCCCTCCCACCTCGACGTACTGCTCCCCATCACTGGACAGTACTCTGTGTTAGAGTAAAACGGTGCACGTCTCTACCTGTGCTGCAGACCTGGATGCCAGCCAGAGAGCCAGCTGCTTGCCACACTGCAGCTCAGGATCTGATTTCTAGACTAAAAATGTTACCACCAGGATTGGAGAGGTACAATGAAGTCAGCCTGGAAAAATAAAAGGAAACACCCTTTTGCTTGTGTTGCGTGTGTGCTTCCCTCCAAGTTCAAGGGCATTTCCAATTCCTTTCTCCTACCTTCCTTACTTCAGTCCCACACCCCCTGCACTAGGGCTTAGTTCTTTTGCCACGAGACCTTGGAACTGACCCCATTTCATACTTTTCCTGGTGTCTCAGTGCCTGGGCCAATAAATCTACTTCTCAGGCTATCTGTTGCCTTAAGTGTTGTGGAATCTCTCCCATGTATCTACTCAAATGATGAAATTTGGGCAGCCAAGGGACAGCAGGAATGTACAACAGGGTAATCTGCCAGACTTGTTGAGAGCATCACAAGGGAAGGGCACAGAAATATTTCCTGAAGACAAAACCAGGTTGTGAGAACAGGAGAACCCTCTTGGGCCATGGTGCAAATGGAATCCAGAGAACAGAGCCAGCAAGAGGATCAGGGCCCAGGTGATTAGCTAGGGGTTGGGTCACTCTTTGGTCTGTATCTGGTCACTCATATGTGGGGTGCTTCATGGTACCCCTGAGATGGAAGCCGTGAAACAAAGTAGGAGAGCAGAGCGGTGTGCACACTGTGATCAGAAACAGCTGGAGAGGTTGGGAGGGACCGCTCACAACTCAGGAGGCAACTACAGTGGCTCTTAAGTGAAAAGTAGGAGCTCCCAGAAGTGGGAGGGTGGGAGAGTGTAAAGCTCATATCCTTCATGGGAAGATGCGGCCAGTCACCTGGGGAAGCAAGACAGGAATTAGGGAAGAAGAGACTGGAGATGTAAGTGGAGCTGTGGTCTCAGAGGTCCTCTGTGTCATGTTAAGGAACACCAACTCTCTCTTGGAGCTGTTAGGAAGGCCCCGGAAGATTTTAGACAGCTTCTGAATTATTTTTGCTCTGAGGCAGTTGGAAACTGAATAGCCCACACTACTCGAGCTAAAGGGGAAGAGCCTAGAGGTAGGCTCACATTTGTTATGAGGGTCTGAGCCTAGGAGAAAGTCTATGGGCTTCCCTCACCCCAAGGAAACTTCTCTTACATTCGAGGTTTTGCATGTGACAATGGGATTCTTATACTCCATAAAGCCTGTTCATAAACCCCAGTTTATAAGCCCTCATTCTAAAGATAAAAGATAGTTGTGGGAAGTGATTTGTTACCTTATGAGAATCTCTCTCTCTCTCTCTCTCTCTCTCTCTCTCTCCCTGTGCCAGGAATAGAACTCACAACCTTGTGCTTGCCAGGCAGGCACTTGTGCTACTGAGCTCTATTTCTAGTGAGAATTTACCTTCAAATGGATCAGTTATTACACATCAGCATAATGTGTGTGTGTGTGTGTGTGTGTGTGTGTGTGTGTGTTGGGGAGAAAGAAGCAACTGAGATAAAGATTAGCAATCGATGAATCTAGTGGAATGGCATGTAGGTGTTTATCACAATTTCTTTCAACATTTTATACATTGGAAATTTTTAAAAGTAAGAGCTAAACGAGACAAAAGTTTTGCTCAAGGCAAAAGCAACAGGAATGACTATACAGTGATAAATTTTACTCATTTGTATTCCTTCACCACATCCTCTCTGAATACCTACTGTAGTTGCTCAATATTCAGCTGGAACAATCAATAGGACTGAGTGCCTGATGGGAGGTGGGGGAGGGATGACAGAGGAGGCCCAGTGACAGAGCCTGAGGTGGCCAGAGAAGCTGACGGGGAGTTCACTGAACAAGGAACAGAGAAAGCAGAAGTGCAGCAGGGTAGGGGGAAAGAGCAAGTTCAATTCCATGAGCATCGGTGTAAAAGGAGGGGTTTTTGAAAATCTTTTTTAAAGAATACAAAACAGAGATCTGAGAAAAAAACAGTTTTAGAAACCATAGAAGATTTCACTAAAGAAAGTAAGAGGGATTCAACAGTGGTTGCTGTAGTACATGATGCTATCTTCAGATTAGTTGCTTACATTACCAGATATAAACATTTAAGATTCATTTTAAAAATCAAAAACAAAAAATAATATTTTGAAGTTATAAGAAATTTAAAAGAGGAAAAGAAAATCAGAGTGAAAAAAAATTTAAGCATTAACTGCTTCTTTCAAAAGACCAGCGGAAATTAACAATACATTCATCCAAACTGTTCTACATTGACACCAAAAATATCTTTTTCCCTTCTTACATGTGTTCTATGAAAAAGGAGTTTAAAAGAACTGGAAGGAGTTTGAGGAAACCAAGACATGGAGGCATTAAATCTATGCCAAATAAAAGTGAGATAGGCCAAGGACAGGGTGATATTTGGGGGGCAGTGAGGGTAGGGGGATAAAACAGGTATGGAGTTGTCTGTAGAAGTGAAAAATACATGCCAAGTGACAGGCTTGGCCAACGTGGGCAGATATACTTATATAACCACTGGGGATCACCAGTGGTATACAGGATGTAGTAGGAGGGCCATCCTCATTTGTCTGTTGAGCTACTTCCATGGTAGGCAGGCGTCAAAGGTGAGTAATTGTTCTACCCCTCAATGAACCCCAACTCAGTTAGGTAGAAAAGCCCAAGTTTAACCAAGATATCATTAAAGGGCTGGTGCGATAGCTCAGCAGACTAAGTGCCTATGTTGGCAAGCGCAGGGACCAGGGTTCGATCCCTGGGGTATGCTGAGCCAGTGAATGAGTCTGGGCATGGTGGCACACACCTGTAATCCCAGCGTTGGGGAGGCTGACGACAGCAGGATCACTAGGAGTCCAAGCTGTATAGTGAGACTCTGTTCCAAATACATTTAAAAAAAGGATGTTATTGAATGTTCCTAGTCAATACTGGCAAGAAGATAAGCTTCATTCTTTGATACAGATCTTCAAATTAATATAAAGCCTAGTGAGACCCTGTCTTAAAAAGTAAAATGTCCTGAAATTGTATCTCGGAGTGAAAGTCCCACATTTGACCCTGTGCATTGCAAAGCCAAGAATAAAACTTATACCCATCCAATGTCGTTCCATCCAGGAACTTTAGAGTATGGCACCTCACATTATACACAAAGTTAATGTGACAAATTTGTGGAAAACATAGATCTCAGCTGGTTGAATATTGCTGTCCTACCTATTCCCAAAGTGTCAAGGTCTCCCTGCTCATAGTATATGTGTCCAGCCATAGACAACAGGCCTTCTATAGTGAGATCTGGAGACCATACTCTTAAGGGAAATAAATAAGACCTGCACGTGTACACATCGTATTACTTCCCTAGTATAAGAACCTGAAAGAATAAATAAAATCTGAAGGGTACAATAGGTACTGTGAAAGGGGATTCAATCTGTTCAAAAAGAAGGAATTACCGAGATGAAGCAAAGGATACGAGTGGGAAGAAGAGATATATTTATGCATGTATGTAGAATGGCTTGGAAACTGTAGCATGGTTTTCTACTGGCCTATGGAAAGGAGTAACAGCCGGGCGTGGTGGCACATGCCTGTAATCCCAGCACTTGGGAGGCTGAGGCAGGAGGATCAGTGTGAGTTTCAGACCAGCCTGGGCTACAAAAGTGAACTCAAGGCCAACCTGAGCTGCATAGCAAGATCCTGTCTCAAAAGCACACACACACACACACACACACACACACACACAGAGGGGTAGTTAATGTATAAGTTTTTTCCTATTTCACTTTTCTTTCCTCTTTTTTTTATTTTATTTTTCATCAGCCTCATTCCCATTTTGCTTAAGCATCAGCAGAACAACTCAAGACCACTCAGTGGTGGTTCCTACCCACTCAGTGGCCTGCGCAGTGGGGGCTGCAGACCAATCTTCTGTGGCTGGCTGAGCACTCCAGTCTTCAGTAGGGAACTGCTGAATGGGCACAGAGGGCACCTGCACGCCTTCAGACC
>PVJA010047241.1:0-14718 GCA_004027025.1 Myocastor coypus
CCCCCGACACCAGAGAGTCTGTGAGTCCAGGCCTGGTAGATCCTCAGGCCCAAGCTACAGGCTGGGCATGGTAGCCCTGGGTACCCTGGTTGCCCAAATTAAGCTCACAGTGCTGGTGAGGGAGAGAGGGCCCCCAGTAACATCTTTGAAAGATGTCACGTCTGCTGAGTCTGGCCACATTTGAAGATCGTGCGTTAAGAGACTTTGTTGGAATCCCCCTCCCGGACCCTTCCTTCTGACGCCACATCAGACACATGGCAGCATCCTGCCAACGCCTGGCAGTCTGTGGGCCCCTGCTTCTGTGTGCAGGAGCAGCAAATGCTGCACTCAGCTCAGATTCATTTTTTTTTTTCCCCAAAAGGAGCATCATGGAGAAAAAAGCCAATTATCTCACAAGCCATTTTTGGAATTAATTTGTGCTTATTAAAGAATCTCAGTCCGTTTTCAAAAGGGTTCTCATGGGAGCTCCTGATTAGACTCAGATTTTTATCACCTGCAAGTTGTACTCCTGTTTAAGACTCTGTGTAACCCACACAAGAGAAATAATGCAGATTCCAGGTTCCCCAAGCACCAATAGAGAAACACTGTGTCACACCACATAACATTGGCTTACGACTATGATTTTTTTTTTTTTTTGGCAGGACCGGGGTTCAAACTCACAACCTTGTACTTGCCAGGCAAGCGCTTGTGCCATGGAGCTATCTCCCTGGCACCCACAACTATGATTATTGATTGATCCACCCAGTCCTCATGCATCCATCCACCATCCATCCATCCATCCTTCCATCCTTCTTCCAACCATTCATCCTTCATCCAGCCATCTACCCTTCATCTATCATCTATCCATCTCACCTTCATCCAGCCATCTACCCTTCACCCAGTACCCTTCACACATCATCCATCCATCCATCCATCCAGTGAAGGGACGCTAGCATGTCCCTTCTGACCTAGCTTCCCCTTCCTTTGTCCTACAACTCTGAGATAAAGCCGTCTGCTTCATTCTGGAGTTGAAAGCTTCCCTCCTGCCTTTACCTTGCCTTTCCTCAGCCCCAGGCTACCTCCCACATCTAAGGGCTGCTCCTGCTCTGTGCTCCTCTGTGAGCAGCAGGGACTTGGGCTCAGTCAGTGCAGACGTGCAGGAGCTGATACCCCATGGTGGCCCTGCCCTTCCAAGACCCTGGCTATTACAATCCTCGCTGAAAGGACCATGCCAGGCAACCAGTCTGAGAACCCCAGCAACGCAGTGGTGTGCAGCAGCTGGGCAAGGCCCTGTGTCCTTCAGGTGGGAATGGAGTCCCCAGGAGACATGAACACTAGACTGAGACGGACAGGTGTGTGCCTCACTTTCCCAGTGACTCAGTACGGCACTGCAGTGGCTCAGGAA
This sequence comes from Myocastor coypus, assembly GCA_004027025.1. Classification (NCBI taxonomy): domain Eukaryota; kingdom Metazoa; phylum Chordata; class Mammalia; order Rodentia; family Myocastoridae; genus Myocastor; species Myocastor coypus. Next base: position 1,385 of record PVJA010047241.1, read on the forward strand.
ATCAGTTCCCATATCACTATCAACCCTGAGAAAGCTGAAACAGAAGAGATGATAGGCCAGAGTACAGCAGGTGATGAGACGAGTCGGGGAAATTTTTATTAGGTATAAGATGTGTTATATACTGGATGGAGATAACAGCTACGTTGCTAATTTATGTGGCTTGAGAGTGAGTGTTCTTTGAAAAACACTCTTGACAGAGTACACATTGTTTTGAAAGAGAAGTTTTTTGCAACACAACAGCTTGGTGGTTGGTATTTAACTGTAAATGGAGGGCCAGAGTCTGGGGAAGCGAGCTGCATCTTCATGTCATGACAAGAGCAGCGAGTCTCAAGCTGTTGATTCAACCCAGCGAAACTGAATCCCTGAAAACGGCTTGAGATGGTGCCAGGTAAAATCGCACCAGCCTTGGGGACACAGGCCTGTAATCTCAGCACTTGGGAGCCTGAAGCAGGAGAATCATGGCCAGCCTGGGCTAACTGCTGAGTTCAAAGCTAGCCTCACCTGCGTAGCAGAACCCTGTCTCAAAAAAAAAAAAAAAAAAAAAAAAAAAAAAAATGGACAGACAAAAATTGGGTTAAAAGGATGAGAACAATCTGGGCGTGGTGGTGCATATCTGTACTCCTAGCACTTGGGAGGCTGAGGCAGGAGGATCGGTGTGAGTTCGAGACCTACCTGGGCTACAAAAGTGAGCTCAAGGCCAGCCTGAACTGCACAGCCAGACCATCTGAAGAAGACATTAAAAAAGGGGGCGGAGGGTGAGGACAAATCTTCCCCACAGAAAGAACTGCCATTTTAAAACTATTTTCTCTGTCTGTTAATATATTAATGTTGGTAGCTGTTGGAGCAATTTGAAATGGGAGAAAATTTTTGAAATTATCAGATTTTCTTATTGGAGCTCAATTTCCTATCAGCAAAGTTTTTAGTACTCTGGAATTATTTTTGGCCTAAGACTTGAAATGTTGATGTATGATCACTTATTCAGAGTTGAGATTTGTATTGAAAGTATATTTTGAGAATAAGAATAATCAACTAAAATAAAAATTAGGATCCATGAATGGAGAACATTCTCGAAGCCACATCTTTATTGATGCTCCCTTTCTATGACAATTCACTTTTACATGTTGAGTATGAGATTATCAGTGAAAACGGCAGTGATCATAAATCTTTTCTCGCCAAGGGGTATGGACTACTGCAAGGGAAAGCCGTTGGGCTGGATTCTTAGCTCTGTTTTGTTTTCCTGGTGGCAATGGGAATGGAATCCTCCCTGAACTACGTTTCCAGCCCTTTTTTATTCTGAGACAGGGTCTCCCTAAGTTGCTCAAGCTGAGCTGGTACTTGTGATCCCCAGAGGGGTAGGGTTACAGGCATGCAACACCTCACCTGGCTGAGATTTCTTAATGTAAAAGCTCACTCTACTTCGGACTTGAACCCAGGACCTCCTAGGCACTAGGCCAGCACTGTGCCACAGAGCTACACCCGAAGCCTTGACACCAAAGTTCAATCCATTCTTTCCAGCAGTCTATTAGCCATCAACAGCTGCGCATGCATCGTTTCCTCCTTGACTATCGCAAGTGGCTATTTCTGCCCCATGTTCTCATCCGTCCTGCCAGCCGCTGCTCTGCAGGTGTTTCTGCTGGTCCTGGCCCTCTGCTGCTTCTGTCCTGTGCTGCAGCTCTGGGCTCTGCATATGGGTCTGGTGTTCCCGCAGTACTCTTGAGAGCCTGCAGTTTTCGAGGGACACTGTGCAGATGGAGACTGGAATTCCGTGGCTGCTTCTCACTCCGCCGAGGGAGAACAGGAGCAGGGAGCACCCACACCACAGGCAGGTGGCACCTAAGTCCACCGGCAAAGGCTCCACAGGACAGTGACTGTAACCTGAGCCTTAAAGTGTAAGCACTTCACTTGGCGATGCCAAGGGACACTCTTGTCAGAAAAACCAACCCTAGGAAGGCCAGCCCCATCCTTCCTGGTGGACCCTGTGGCTGGGGAGGCACTGCCAGGCAGGGGCAGACACCTGCTGCTGGCATGGTCCCGTGGCCTGAAGCCTTTGCAGACAGGGAGCCTGCAGGAGGCTGGTTTTGCAGCCACCCCGTGCCTGGAGAAGCGCAAAGTCACATCTGAGGGTGGAAGACACAAAAAGGGAGTCCAGGACAGAGCCCATGCAGGGCACACAACAACAGGTGCTGAGTAGTGGAGCACTGGGGAGCTTCCGTGGCGTGGAACCCACGGGACAGCGCTCTGCATCCGGTGACAGCAGCGCAGGCAACAAGCGACTTCCTCACAGGCAACAAGGATGGTGACTTCTTTGAAAGTCTAGTAGAAAACAGGAAAACATGTGGAAAACACAGACCCTGTAGCCACAGAAAACTTGCATTAATGGTTCATCGCTGTCATTATTCTGTGTGCATTTTATACACTTAGGAAAACGTGAGGTCCTGGCTCTCTCGTGTAACGCTATGAAGAGCATGCACCCCCTTGAGCCTCTTCAAAATCCTAACAATAAAAAGGGACCTATGCACATGTAGCAGCCTGATCTTGAACTTCCTAACTTACAAAACTGTGAGCTGAATGAACCTTTATCCTTTATAAATTACGCTGTCTGTGATACTTGGTTAGAGAAACTAATAAATGAGCTAAGACCAAAAAAAAAAAGAGCATTTCTTCTCAAGGTGAAGATGCCTCAAGTCACTCTTGTGCAGACGTACATAAAAACACCAAGCCTCCCTTTCAGTGCTTATGTTCAGATTTTCATGAGGAATCCTTTGTTTAATTCCCTTGTGCATGCAATTAGTTTTAATGATAAAAAACTATTATCCTCATAGGTTTCATAAGTGCGATCAAGGAGTTACATCACACTTCGCACAGAGATTTTAATGTTGCCATATTGCTTGTCAGTGACTATATAAAAGGCAGCTTTAAATTTCAGTAATACTTAATATGTGGAGAGTTTGGGTTTTGCCAGCACTTGCGGTTTGAGAATGATCAGTGTAATCTAAAACACTTCCTAGGGCTGGCGAGATAGCTCAGCAGACTAAGCGCCTGCTTTGGCCAGTGTAGGGACCAGGGTTCGGTGTGGTCCCAGCCCTGCCTCCGGATCCCGCTGAGCTGGCGACCGAGTCCAGGCATGGTGGTGCATACCTGTAATCTCAGTGCTGGGGAGGCTAAAAACAGGAGGACCACTAGGAGTTTGAGCTGCGCAGTGAGACGCTGTACCAAATACATAAATGAAAAATAAATAAATCGCCTCCATTTTTCTTCTTGGGAAGAGTTAGCAATGGTAGCATCACAAACAAAAGAAGACCCAGGGAGGGTGGGAGTGGGGTGACAGGCTCGGGGTTGTCGCCCTGGGCAACGGAAACAGTGCGCTGTGGGGTTGCATGGGAGAGGCGGGAAATTCAAGGACTGGATGTGAACGATGGCAGCAAATCCAGGCATAACAGAGGATGAGAGGCGGGTGAAATGAGAGTTAAGAGGGGGACAGGGCTGACACCATAAGGGACGATGCTGCTTCTCTGGCTGAGGTACTGGAGGGCTACTGAAACAGAATAAGAGAAAGAGGTCAAGATCATCAGGAGATTGCATGGCCAGAGATTTTTCAGAAAACAAAGCAGAGCAAAGTAACACACACAGGAGCCATCTGCAGCCTGGATTCTCCTTGCTACCAGGCATGTCTTTCACCATCCGGAAATGAAATTCATAGACTATCAACTCTCCCTCAGCACATAGTTTAAAATACCAATCCGATGCCACAGCTGCAACGTGAAGGAAGAAGTCAAAGGCGAGTGTAGCAGAGCTTTCCGTGGGGCCAAGACTGAGACCAGGAGATGCAGAGAAGCGTCGCCCACGCGGCTCTGTGGAGGAACCTTGCACCACCAAGCCGGCATCACGGGCCCGTCAGAGGCCCAGAATGGTGAACATTTGAACAAAACGAAGCATACTTTTCCTGCCATTTACACTGCAGCTGCATGGACGGAAAATTCTGTGTAAAAATTATTTTGTACTTTGTTCTAAACCCAAACCAAGCTCTGGGTGAAGGCAATGAAGAGCAAGCGTTTCATCCCTGGCCAAGGCCTGCTGGGCACTGCACGGTCCTGGATGAGCCTTCCTCTCCAGCGCCTGCATGGGGCTGTCCATAGCGCCTGGCTGCTGGCCTTCCTGAACTTGGCCGCGCGAGGCGCCATTGCAGCCTGCAAGAGCCCTCCCACACGCTCCAGGAAACTCCGTGCCAGGCACCCCAGGGCCAGGCAGGAATTCACCTTGTCGCATGCTCCTCCCTCATTCGCTATCCAGTTCTGCCTACCTAACAAATGGGGGAATACCAGAATGGTGTAGCAGTCGGGACCGCCGTGGAGTCACAGGTTTTCCCATGGGGATGCCACAAACTGCTGGAATCCCTTGCTTCTTCTGGGCTGTGGGTTCTAAGACTAACTCATCAGGCACAGGAGTGCCACATTCTCATGGGCAGTGGCTCTGCCCGCTTGGAAATGAACGGCCTCCCCTAAGCCCTCTTTTGTACTTTGACCTGGCTCCCACAGGCAGAATGTGGACCTTGAAGAAGAGCCCTCATTATTCTGGGGGTCTGGGGTGGCATCCAGGCTGATCATATTGGGTACAAAATTGTCCGTTTCTTTCCAAACTTCTGTTCTATTTGACCTTTGAGATGTAGCTCATCATCTGAATTTTCCATTTCTTCCCACCTAAATTACTTATGAGCTACAATAGTGAAAATCTCTAACGTACTGTACCGCATTAGGTCCCTTGGTGCTAGGCCCATGCTGAGCACAGTAGACCCCAGTGTGTCTAGGCGGGTGAGGTCTGCTACTCTCCAAGGGAAGAGAAGTGGGAGCTGCGCCTTTGCCGTTTCTTTTTAAGCATTCAGGCCATGCATGTCCTAATGTCTCTCCCTATTTCATTTTACCTCCATTTTTCTGTGCTGTCTTCTATCTTTTCTCAGCCAAAAGGAATAAAACTTTTTTGGGGTAGACAGGCATAGGATGGAAAAAGAGAATTAAATTCACACTTTGAAAGAGCTATTCCCAGTGGAAGATGAGTGAAGAACTGCAGTTGATTTTCAGGGAAGTCTGTCTTTCCCCATCTTTACCTGCACACACACTGACTTAGTTGCAAAGTATTTGTTGGCTACACTCGCGTGCATGTGTGCATGTGTGTGTGTGTGTGTGTGTGTGTGTGTGTGTTCCTGGGGCCTGAACCTAGGCTCTCCCACATCCTAGGCCTAAGCTCTCTCACTGAGCTACACCCTTGGCCCTGGCAGCTGCATTCCAGAGATGGGTGTCTCCCCTCTGTGTTCCTCAGTGAAGACAGCACAGCACACTCGCGGCTGCTGCTGTGCTGAGTACAGGACTTACTGCGACACTGAGTAGGGGCCCTTGGGTGAAGGATAAAGACAACAGACCCCGGAAAACTCTGGCATGAACGGAACCTTGTGCAGCAGGCTTCACCCTCAGCCCGGGCTTCCCGCCCAGAGGCCCCTCAGCTCATGCCTGCCGTGGACGTGCAGGGGAGAGGTTGATAACGATACAATTACTGCATCAGAATCGGACACTGCTCATGTGCGTGTCCATGTAAAGGTCAGCAGTGCTGTGCATAGAGGACAGGCGTGGAGCAGAGGCACGGAAGCCTGGCTGCGGCTGGAGCGGCTGCCCATCTGCTCCGGCTTTCCACAGAGCATCCCAGGGAACAGGCCGGATGCTCCCTCCAAGCTCTCCGTCTCCCTCCCAGACTCGCTTTCTTGACTGACCCCCAAGTTTTGCACTCCTTCGTTCTTTCCTTCCTAAGGCTCTAAGTGGATCTCAATGAGCTTTGCTTCCTGTTTCCAACCTCAGAAGCACTGAAGAAATTGCTCCTTTACACAGTGGGTGCCCTGGCCTCCAGCAGGCAACAAGAACACGGGCCTGGTCCCCAAGACCCCTCCGTCAGTGCCTGCAGGACCCAGCTAGGTGCTGGCCCATTTGTTTAGAGCACACTGTCTTTCGGGATGTGTGGTTTCAACAGTTTTCCCCTGGCTTTCGGTTTTCTTTGAAATGCTGTAGATTTGCCTCCAGAGTCCTCCAGGTCTTGCTTTCTGGTTACCAGTTTGAGCTTCTGACTTCTGAAATCAAAAGATCCATTTAATTTTTCCATTGTAATCTCTCCTAGATACACAAGGAAAGGCTAAACAGTAAACAGATTTTCAGAAGCCATCAGGAGAAACATTGATGTTTCATTTTCCCAGGTGGTCATGGGACTATTTTCTAGGGTATTTGGTTTATTAAACCTGGCTTTCTGCTTCCAAGCATGAGTCTTAGAGCCCTTTTCTGTCTGGGCAAAGGGACCTTCCCATACAGACCTTCCCACAAAGATCTGGCACATAGCACGAGCACCAGCCCATTTTAGTGAGAAAGAAAAAAGCAGGCGTTCTTCCTAGAAAGCAGAGTTGAGTCTCAGTGGTGCAGGAGGAAGGGAGGAGTACTGCCCATACTAGGGTTTCCAGGGACCCCTAAGTTCTTGAGGTTCCTCTCCACATGCCCTAGGCAGGCAAATAACAGCCTCACATTCCAGATTAGGGTGACAAGCCTTTCCTCAGTGCACCAGCTGTGAATATTTCCAGTGTTGTGGACCTTGGATATTTGTCCCTCAGTCACGACTGTGTGCAGTGCAGATGGGCCCGTGACTGTGTGCAGTGCAGATGGGCCCATGACTGTGTGCAGGCATGTGGCTCCAGACCAGCAGGCTGGTGTACACGAGGTGCAGCCAGCTGAGCCTGCTTCTGGGTCACTCCACCATCTTGGTGGCATGGCTACACCCTTCCTGTGAGTGGCCTAACTTAGACCCAACCCTGGGTTCCCCCAACACTGTGCACCCCAGGATGCAGCCTATGATGTCCAAGGAAAGTTTGAAGTCATAGCTAGGAAGTGGGTGTTCACGTGTGACATTGGAGGCTGACTCCAAACCGTGCTGGACTGTCACATCTAAAGCCCATGGGCTGCCGTGTGTGTGTGTGTGTGTGTGTGTGTGTGTGTGTGTGTATGTGAGTGTGTGCACGTGTGTGTGCACACGCGCATACGTGCATGTGTAGGGGAATGGTTTGGCCAATGGATGATATATGCTTAACACACTGTATGGCACCACACAAAGGCGATCTTCCGAGTATCCCACAAGACCTAGCAAGAGCGTCTGCAGGAGTCGCAGACATGGCAGGTGTACCAAAAGGAAAAGGCCTTTGTGTAGTAGCATGTGCACACTAATGCTTGCACACACACACACACACACACACACACACACACACACACACTTCGTATCCACTTCGTAGACAGAAAAATACAAACACATCCGGACCTTTCCTCCTTGCTGGGAATGGATCTCAAGGCTGGCTACACACTACCGAAGCACCCTACCACCGCGATACCTTCAGATTTCCTTACTCACTTGCTGCAGAACGTTGAGACCCATAGGCTCCACAAACGCATCTCTATTAGCAACTTCACCTTCCTTCTCTTTACTCCTGACTAGGGAAAGTGGAGCTTTCTCTGGAAAGCTGGGCCCTCGCCTCCCCGCCTGGGCTGCCAGGTTCTCCCTGAGGACAGCCTGTCAGTCTCCTTTTCTAAAAGCCTCCCGCCCCTGCCTTCAAACAGCACACACGTCGGTCCTGGTCAGCGTTGCTCTGGTATGCCACTCCTCCTTCACCCCAAGATTAGTCCTGTAAAAGGCAGCTCAGCGGCACCCTCAGCTTCGCTGCACCCACACCCCAGCGTGCTCCCCTGGTACCTAGAAACCCTTCTTCTCTCTCAGTTCTGTTAAGCTCCGTGTTACTGTTTCCCCCAGACACAACCTCACAACTCTACGGGGCTCCCAAATCCCGAGCGTGGCTAGTTGTGCTTGGCAGAATCCCCCAGACTGGGGAATAAGAGAAGCAAAGCTCCTCATCAGGGTCTAACGCCCAGTTTTGTTTCTCATTTTTGCACACATGTACACAAACACAAAATAATTAGAAATTTTAAAAGTTTAACAAACATCGTGAGCGATACTAATGAACAAGAATAATACCAATGCGGGCCGGGGAGGTGGCTCCAGGGTCTAAGCACCTGCCTGGCAAGCGCAGGTATCACATTCTGTGCCAGCCCTTGGCACCGTGTGACCGAAACTGGGCATGGTGGTACATGTCTGCAATCCCAGCACTGGGGAGGCTGAGACCGGGGATCACGAGCCAGAGCTGTGTCGCGAGACTCTGTACCAAATAAATAAGGAGAATAATTTTTTAAGAGGAAGAAAAAATACAGATGGCAAAGACAAACATTTGCCAGGTGCCCAATAGGCGCAGAATTCTGTAAACTGAGCACAGTGGTAAAATAATTCAGGCAGATGTCACCGCTCACCAAAGAAGATTAATGTGTATGTATCTGATGAAGGTATTTATTGGAAATAAAGAGCCTTTGGGCCCAATTGTTTCCTGGGTGCTGTCCTCATTGAGGTGCTATTTAGCATTAGCTTGTTCTGGTAAGGAGCATCCACTTGGGAAACCATCCTGCTTCCTGCTTTGCGAAAGAGGGCCCTGCTTTCCCCTGAGGCTTCTGCTCTGGAGCTGGAAGGAAAGAAGCCCGGCTGCCAGCCCGGGAGGGCGCCCCTCCTGCCGTGTCCTCCCCCCAAGGCCTCTGCCCGTGCCCGGATGTGGACGAGGCCAGGTGGGGCCCACCGCTGACTCGGAGGCCATGCGAGCCACTGAAGGCCTCCGGTGGCCCCGGAGGGCCGCGGCACCCCCTCCCAGCCCTCTGCTTCCGTCCCGCTCCCTCCAGTAATAGCAGAGCTTGCTTATCTTCTTGGACCCGGCTCTGCCTGGACAGATTGGTGCGATTGGCCAAGGAGAGGGGAAACGAGAGGAGTGATTCACTTTAGATAATGCTTTAAGAACAAGTTGTTTTTTTATTTTGTTTTGCTTTTAAATGAACCTTGCTTAAAGGAAAAGGATGCTGCTTGGAGGGCAAAGGAAGAAAGCATTTGTTTAATAAAACCTAGAATTTAATTTTTCTAAATATTTTTATTAGCATATGATGGCACGACATGATTACAGTCACCACCCGCAGCTGGCTGGCACACATCTTAATTCTTTTCAGGTTCCCTTTCTCCCCTCCCCCTCTCCTCCCCTTCCTGTTTGAAAAAATAAAATAAAATTAGTTCCCTATTTCCTGTTAGTTATCTTTTATTTTGAAATTTGAAAACACAGTAAAAAGAAAACCAATGCTAAAGTATTAATCTTACCAGATAATTTTCTAAATGTTTCTTCAATACAGCATTCATGCAAAACAGTATTTCCATCTATAATTACCATGCAACACCTGTTTGATGTCAGAGGTGTTAGGTCCCTCATGAAACGTCAGGAGCGATTGAACCATGTCAGCGTGAAGTCAGACAGTTGAGGAAACCCTGTCCTCAGGTCACTCAGAGGCCAGGCAGGACATGCTCTTTCCCGGCAGGTCATTCTCAGCTGGTACGAATTGGGAGAGCACCCCCGAGAAAATCGCACTGCGTTTTCTTCTTGGTTTCAGCCCCTGCTGGGTGTTGGTCTAGTAGTGGACACAGTTTTCTTTCCTGATTCCTGCTCTGCTGAGGCATTTAACTCATTTTAAAGCTCTGCTGTTTGTTTGGTCATTCCCGAGCTTGGCAGGTCCTCGATGTGCGCTGGACAGCAGTGCTTTCTCAGCTTTGCGGCCTGCCAGGGTTTGCTTATCACCCGTCCCTTTATCTTTTCTGTCTTTCCTTTAGAAGTTTCTAGGCTTCGACCCAGCCTTTAGAAGAGTAGAACAGCTTAAGCCCGTTTTATGAACATTTTATTTCATGGATTACGCTTGTCTCCCACTTTGCTTAACTCAAGGTCATGAAGAGTTTTATTTTCTCCTATGCTTCCTTCAAGAAGTTTTTTATTATTTTATTTTTAATTTTTTTATGTATTTGGTACAGGGTTCCACTAGGCAGCTTAGTCTCATAGTGATCCTCCTGTGTTCAGCCTGCCCAGTGCTGGGATTAAAGACCTGGGCCACCAGGCCTGGACTCAGTCTCTGATTTAGCACTCCCTGGGGGCAGGGCCGCAAGGCCTGTGGTGCTGGGAATCAAACCCTGGTCCCTGCGCTTGCCTAAGTTGGAGCTTAGTACTCTAAGATATCTCACTGGCCCAAGAATTTTTAAAGGGCTTCAGACTTTACGTTTATGCCACTGATCTATTTTGAGTGAACTTTTGTGTATGGTATGAGGTATCTTTGCTTCTGAAACTTTAACTGAGCACCATTTATTGAAAACAGCATTAACAATAAGTGACATTGTGTGGGGAATATTTTGGGCTCTGACCTGTCTGCGGCTGTACTTAGGGACAAGGTCACCCTGCTTCAATACTTATGCTTCATCGAGAGTCGGAAGGCAAATAGTGCAAACGGGTGGACTTCCATCTGTGGCACTTTTTTGTTTTCTTTTACAGTGCCAACCATGAAATGCACAAGGTCATGCTTGCCAGACGGGTGCTGTGCCGCTGAGCTACAGCCCCGGCCTGCATATGCCAGTTTCTATGGAACAAGCCTGCTAGGATTTTGAAAGAGACTGCACTGAATCTGTGGATTCCTGTGAGGGGATGTGGCATTCTGAGCGGTTGCATCTTCTCATCCTGGAGCACGTGGCATCCTTCAGCCAATTTAGGTTTTAGTGTTTACCGGATTTATTCTTGTGAGGAGTTCCATTTTTGATGCTTCTATGAGCAATATCGTTTTAAAATTGTGGGTTTTCTTCCTCGCTGTTGGTGTAACATTGCTAAGCTCTCTCTCTTTTTTTTTTAGTAGCTTATTTCTGCATTTAATCAGATTTTGTACAAAGCTGATCAACACACAAAGATGAGGATTTGCAGTGTGAATGTCCTATCCGTTCTTGGACACTAGTTACAATCTTCAGGACAGCACTAACTAAGAGCTTGCTCGTAATCTTCCAGAGAAAGAGCTTTCTGTTGCACCGCTAAACGGGGTACGAGCAGTTTTTCCAGTGTGCTGCATACATGTTGAGGAGTGCCCTTCTAGTACCAATGTTGCGGAGAGGTTTTTTTTTTTTTTTTTTTTTTTAAATTTCTTTATGAGAATGGACAGTGGATTTTGTCATGGACTTTTGGCAGCTACTTCATTGATGATGCAGGTGACAGTTTTTCAGCCCATTAATGTGATGAATTCCACTGATGAGTTGCTTTTCAAATTTCCTAGCATCCTGGTCCCGAGACCAACCCCAGCCTGGTTTTGGTAATTCATCTTATATATCATTGGATTCGGTTTGCTAAAATTTCAAGAATATTCTGTCTGCATAAATAGTCAATATAGGTCTATGATTTTTTTTCCTTATAAAATCTGTCTCATTTTTTTCAGTTAATGCTATTCTCTTCAATTATCTGTTAAAAAATTATCTGTAAGAGTTTGTGAAGACATGATACTACTTTTTCTTCTCTAGAATTCTCTGGTGAAGTCATTTTTTTTACCTGGACTTTTTGCTATTTATTTTCTTTCATGTATAAATGCGAGTCAGGTTATCTTCTCTCTAATAGGTAGTGTTTTAAAAGGAATTTATCCTTCAAATATAAACTGTTACTTCTTGGCATAAAGTTGTTTATATTGTTAAAATAGTTTTATTTAATATCTTTATAGATTGCATGCTAATGTTCTATAACACAGGGCAGCTGTTGTTAACAAAGCTATATATACTTGAAAACTACTTAGAAAGAGGATATTGATCATTTTTTTCTTTAAAATTAAAAAATATTACTTTCTCAGGAAGAAAATAGATGGAAGGAGAGGTGGGAGGTGGCAGGCAGGAGGGGACTTGGCTGAGAGGGTAAAGGGTGTGGCTCCATAATAGCCGGCCTTGCTGTTTGCTCTCAACCAAGCCATCAACTGACGGAGCAGAAGAGAGAAACACATCTGGGCCTCTGTATTTGATAGGTTAAAACTACTGGACTCTTTTTTTTTTTTTTTTTTATGGTACTGGAGACTGAACTCAGGACCTTGTGCTTGCCAGGCTACTGAGCTATATCCCCAGCCTTTAAAACTATTAGAAAATTAGAAAAAATTAGAAAAAAATGAGGATATTGAATTTTCTCAGCACAAAGAAACGGCAGCTGTTGGAGGTGATGGTTACACAAATGACTCAGATCATTCCTTTTTTTTATATATTTAGGACAGGGTCTCACTACACAAATCAGACTCCTACTGATTATCCTATTTTCCCAAGTGCTGGGATTACAGGTACTTGCCACCACCCCCAGTCTGAGTTGTTGTTTCAGTGTGCCCCTGGGATTGAACCTCGGTCTCTGCATCTGCCTAAGCAGGTGCTGTAACCCGCTGAGCTATCTGGCCAGCCCTGATCATTACTTTTTGATACACAGACCAAAATAACACACTCCACCCTGGATGTTCAGATGCACAACTGCAATCCACCTACTCAGGAGGCTGTGGTGGGAAAATTTTCGAGTCCAGGAATTTAAGGCCAACTGGAGCAACATGGCAAGAACTGTCCTTCCACCGGGGACACACACACATGCACCCCAATACCCCATAAATACGTACCATTACTATGTGTCAGTTGAAAATATTAAAAATTGCAAGAGTAAAAAATCTGATTTTACAGCAACATACAACATCTTCCTTCTAGGCCTTTCTGCTGTCGTCATAGGTTACTGTCGGTATGTTTGTTGTGAACAGCCCTTAGCTCACGAAGACAGGAGGAGTCCCCCATTGGCCTCGGAGCCCTCCTCGAGCCCTGCCTTGCTTTACGTGTTTGTGTTTCCACCAGTGTCCTTCAGTGTCTCCTGCAGGGAAAGACTGCTGCTGCTGAATCTTTTGTTTTCCTCTTTGTGGCAGACTTTTACTTATTAAAGGTAGTGGCGGGCAGGATGCGGAGAGTGGGCCCTGCAGAGGCCAAGCCAACGTAGGCAAGAGGGAGGGAAACAGAAACACGCCCTGGGCTGTAGCGTGGACCACTATGAAGAGACTTGATAGCCTCTTTCCTCTTTTTTTTATGTCTGAAAACTAGATTTCCTGTTTACTTTTGAAAGATATTTTCCCTGGGTACACCTTCTATGCTGACAGTTTTTTTTTTTTTTTTTACCAGGGTGAGAGGTCAGGACTCAAAGCTTCCTGGATACCCTGCTCCAAACTCTCTTCCTCTTGGGCCCCAGGCAGAGCCAAACTTAGATCCTCAAACAAGTCCACCTGACTTTGACCTGGGCAGCCAACCACAGAAACTCCTTTGTGAACTTCTTGACAGGTAGCCCAGCCAAGACCGGCTCTCCCTCCGCTGAACTAGCCCACAAACACCCCCCC
>PVJA010047242.1:0-14631 GCA_004027025.1 Myocastor coypus
GCTTTTTAAGAGGCAGAGTGTTCTATCGAACTTAGAAGGAGACTCATTTCTTGCAAGACTACACTGCAATTAGATTAGGGATCTTAAATACATAACTTAAGCTCTGTTAGGGACATTGGTGTGGCCCATCCCGACACTTGTGAAATCTTCAGGATGGCTGAAGCAAATCCCCACATAGCGTTAAAGGGATGCAGCCTCCCATATTCCAGAAATGATAAGACAATGTTGCGCAAGGAGCTGCTTTGCTGTATGCCAGTTAATTCACTTCTTATTAACTCTCAGTCTTCCTCAGAATTAAGTCTCAACACAATCTGATCAGGGAAATGCAACTTACTGGAGCAGTGTCCTGAAAGTTCCAAGATGAATGGGCTATGCTCCAAAGAATTGGCAGGACCTCAGGAAAAGAGGCCTAGAGTATTGGGCAGGGATGGAGGAAGTGGATATAATACTGGGGAGAGAGCCCTGGCTGGTGAGTGAGAACGCAATCATGACTGCTAGGTGCCCAAGTTGGGGCTTCAACATTGGGAAACATTTCAAAATCATCCTAAAAGTCTGTTGGTCGAGTCCTTAAATCTTGTACAGGAAGTAAGGTGGGAGGTGCTAAGATTTCTAGATATACCATTGAAAAAGGTACTGTTTTTTTCTTGAGGAAAGTTCATGGAGATGGAGCTGTTAGATTTAATTCATAGGTCATCATCACCCAAGGACAGAAGACACTCCCTTAACAAGACAATAAGAAATCCAATCAATACTTGGAAAGGCACTGTCCATTATTTAAAAGTTTGATGAGAATTGTCTTTGTAAACAAACAAGCAAACAAAGAACTGATAATTAGGAATGCTGATACAAAACTGGCTCCACATTATCCTTGGGCATAGCAGGACTTCAGAGCAGTGGAACAGAACATCCAACTGGCACAGTGACTGTGACCTCAGTAACAATGAACCAAGCTCCGACAGCCAATCAAAGAGTTTTACCAGGGATCTTTGGTTTTGGCTAAAGGACCATGGTGTCCCTAGACATGAGACAGCTAGACTGCTGGTTGGTGTTGCTGACTTATCTTATTATATTTCCAAATATTAAGAACCACTGAGCAGAAGTGTGACATAAGTGACCACAGTGGAAGTTTGTCGTTCCTCTTCTGGTTTCAGGCTTTATGTTAAGATCTAGAAACCACCACATGTTGAAGAGAGGCTGAGTTCCACTGGAAATAACTGTGTAGTGCCCCTGAAAAGATATATATGTATGATTTACTTTTTTCATATATTTTAAAATTTTAATTATTTTTTTTAAATTTTAATTATTAATTAATTAAATTATAGATATAAAATATTCACCCAATGTTTGATTTATTGATATTTAAAATACATATGCACATTTCATTGGAAATGAAGCCAAATTTTTTAGAGATTTATATAAGGCAGAAAAATATATGAAAGTTTGCTCCTGAAAGCCAGTAGTACTAATAATTATTAGAAGTTATCATTAGTGTAGCTTTGCATTTATAGACTCTCTCAAACACACACTCTTACCTCTGCAACTCTAGCATACTGGAGTGGGGTGGGGGGCATAATCTGCAGAGCTATCTCACCAGCCCTATGATATTTCTTATGAGGAGCTGGTACAGGTACATAGCACATCTTAGAGTTTTTTTTTATCCCCACTTTCTCCTCTTCTTCCACTTTCCTCCAATTCTGCTTCTGCAAGCCCAACTTTCTAGCAGCAGAGATTAATCTCTTGGGATAGGTTAATTACAATTTTAGAGGAGAAATTTCTGTACCTCCTGAGGGATGGTAGATAGAGAAATTGGATGTTACAGGAATTAGTCCTTAATCTGAATATGTGTTTACATTCATGTTGCAATGCCTCTGTTGGGCTACTGTCCAAAAGCTCACAGAATGCTTTACTTGTTGACGTGACGTCTGGTACATCACACTGAGGGGCACATTTTATAGTGAAATAAAGTAATGGGTCTATGCACATTGGGTCCACCAATTTTTCCTTTTCCCCTATCACCTATCACTCAGAAGCAGCAGTGGTAGAAATCCTGTTTAAATTTAATTTAAGAGATTATCTTGGGGACAACACTTAACAGGGATGGAATGTAATCTTCTGGGCTATAGTGTATGTGTGTGTGCATGTGTTTGTTGTGTTGGTGAATGCACACGTACACTTTTTTTTCCTTGTCTTTTTCAGACAGGGTTTCGCTATACAGTTCAGGCTGGCCTTGAGCTCATTTTGGTAGCCCAGGATGGTCTCAAACTCGCACCGATCCTCCTGCCTCAGCCTCCCAAATGCTGGGATTACAGGCATGAGCCACCACGCCCAGGGCACATGTGCATTAACACAGTGAAAAATACATGGTGCTGCATTCACAGTTGCTCAGTTGCACAGGATCAGGAACCAAATGTTTATATAATTTATAGACAGATTGATTTATTTCCTTGCTTGGTACAGAGTCTCTCTACACAGCTCAGACTCAGCTGATCCTCTTGTCTCAACCTTCCCAGCACTGGAATTACAGGCTTGCACCATCACTCTCTGTTTCAGTGGCCTGCATGGCATGGGCCCGGCATGGCATGTGGTACTAGGGATCAAATGCAGGTCCTTATGCTTGACAGGAAGGCAGGTAGACTGCTGCGCTATCTCCCCAGCCCCATAATTTCTGTTTCCTGTTCTGCACCCTTAGCCTCTGTAGGATTAGAAGTCCTGATAGTTACAGTGGACTGAAGATGATTCTGCCTGAAGAAACGTAGAGGTCTACTGAACACAAAGTTTATGCCTATAGGTAGAAGGGAAAATAAGATGCTTTATTTTTAAGAGCAATAGCCACTGGACAAATAGGATTTCTAAATCTAATAAGGAAATGAAGACAAGTATGTGGAACCCAAGAGTTTCAAAATACATAATGTTCTACTCTATGGATTACAATATTTATGTTACATATTATGTCTTCTCTGCCCAGTAATAGCATAGTAATAACGTAGTTGTGCACTGTCAAGATATATATATATATATATATATATATATATATATATATATATATAGTTTGTTTGTTTTGTTTTGTTTTTCAATTTACAAACTTATATCCTTCCACAGTTCTGGAAAAAGAATGCCCCATTAGCCAGGTTCATGTTCATGCAGGAAGGCTGGCTCGAGTTGTGTTGGTCAACTGACGCAGAGTTTGCAACCAAAACTAAAATTTTGCCAAATGCTTTTATTTGTGAACCAAATAGTTTGCAGAGGAAAACATTCAGGAACCAAGGTACCACTGTACTGCAACAACTCTGACCCAGTAAATGCAACTAAAGCAAGGGCTCAGGCTCCTATATAGTGAAGATTTTCATCACCTGACTATGGTATTAAGCCATACAGCTAATGTGCTGATTAATGGTGAGGGAAATATAGACTGTTGGATGCACTGGGAGATTAAATAAATATTAGCTATGATTTCGGATCTAGTTAGAACCATGGGAATGGAAGCTTCATTTACTTGTCCTCAAACAGAGATAGCTATGACTGCCCTGAAGGAGGTTTGTGACAGACTGGGTTAGTTCTTCCCTTCTTGGAGAACTGGATATAAAGAATGGGCAAAGTTAAGTTGAAGTATAGAAAAGACAGACTCTTTAGTCATTTTTAAATCATACTTTATATTCTTTGTCTCACCTGTTTTATTAAACTCCTATTGCGATGGCTTGTTCTTGGGGTAGGTATTGAGCACTTGCCTGCAGATGCAAGCTGATAGCATTGCAAGTTCTCATCCCTTGGCCCGGAGCCATGCTGATGATATCTCTTGAGATCCTTCCTGCAAGCTTGTATGCATACCACACGTTTATGCCCTGTGAGATAACCATTTGACCAATGGAAGACTATCTAGTCAGGGGTTCATTTCCTCCTTTCATGTTCTCTGTGGGGAGATTATACAACTTCTTAGACCATGGCTAGCCATCAATGGAGTTGCGCAATCCTTCACACTCCATAGCAGCGAACTCTACAATGCAGCTTTTTTTTAATGCTGTCATTTTTATTTATTTTTTGATTTAATATTTTTATTGTATAAATTTAACAATGGTAATATTACATATTTTCATCATCAGATCAGTTTAGATTAATAGATATAGGTATATAAGATTGAACAAACAATTAAACATTCACACATTCAATCAACATTACTTTTTTTTTTCTTTTCCCCTTTCTTACTTTAAAAGTTGACACATTGCATATTGTCCTCACAATAGTTCTACAGAGCACAGTGTATGGGCATGACCTACCACCCTACTGATGTTGCTAAGAAGAAAAAAAGAAAAAGAAAAAAAAAAGGAGAAAGGAAAAGAAAATTCTTCTCTTTGGACTAAGAAGAAGCAGATGCATACACAGTCAAATGTTCTGCAATTGCAGTGGGCCACCAGTGCAGCTTGTAATATTGGATGCTATTGATATAAGCCTCCTAAAGCTCATCTCACCAATCTAGCTCTGTGTTTCATGCATTGTAATTTTTTTTCCCTTTTGAGACAGGGTCTCGCTATGCTGCTCAGGTTGGTGTTGAGTTCACTTTTGTAGCCCAGGCTGGTCTTGAACTCACACTGATCCTCCAGCCTCAGCCCCCCAAGTGCTAGGATTACAGGCATGCACCACCATGCCTGGCTTACAATGCAGCTTTGATATTCTTCCTTCCCTTAGCTCCTCACGCCTTCCTGGGATCACATGCTCTAATTCAGATTAGGATAATCTACCTCCCAACCTAATGCACTGGTGCTCTCTGGTGATTTCACTGTCACAATAAACACGCTGTATCTTAGGTGAAAATTGGCAGTCTTCTGAAGAAAACACTTTCCCTGCAGCACGGGCATGTGAAGACTGAGGGATCACCAGATACCATGTCTAGATCATCACTCTTCTTTCTTGCACCTTTAAAATACATGGCCAGGTGTGGTGGTACATTCCTAATTCCAGTGGTTGGGATACTAGACAGGAGGTTGATCATGAGTTCGAGTCCACTGTGGACTAGTGTGAGCACCAGGCCAACCTCAACCACACAGTGAAGCGCTGTCTCAAAAGTAAAGGCCGTCCGGCTGAATAACCCACAGTCCTCCTGAGTACCTTTTGCATCTCTCCATCTGTGTCATACTGGATGCCACCTGCATAACTCAGGCCTGCAGAAATCTTACATGTTTGTTTTAACACCTCTCTTTTGCCAGCATCCAATAACTCTGCTTTTAAGCCAGCCTCCCTTCATCCTGATACTGAAACAAGAGTAATCTTTGTGAAGTACAGTTTGATCCTTTCATTCACTGATTAAAAATTGCTCAATGCTACCCAACAGAAAAAAAAAATCCAATTATTAATCTTAGCTTCAAAAGAAACTAGTTAAAATTTCATTTCTGTTTCTGTTCAGCCCTTATCTTTCGCTTCTTCCTCCTCACAGCCAGCCCCAACAATAGTGAACCACTTTCATTCCATAAAACAAGCACAGCACACAGTGGCCTTCATCCTCCAGCTCCCTCCTGGCTTGACTAAAGCGATGCAGCCTTTGGGTCTCAGCTGCCTTAGGAAAGTCTCCTCAGTCTTCTAACTTTGAACTTGTGTTCATCCCTATCTATGGTTTTTCTAATGCCACAGCACTTGCTACACTTTGTGGCATAATTTTGCATACTTTGGCAGACTATAGGCATCCCAATAGCTCAAGAAGCTGCTATAAATGAAGCACTCGACCAAAATTTGTAAAATAGTTCATGAAAAAATGATATGCTTTTTTCCTTTTTGTTAGATTGTTCGCCATCTTTCATAATACCATCTTAAAAGATGAATATAGCTTCCCCCCTATTTCTCCAGTGTATTTAAATAAAATGCAATGGCATATGGGCAACGTGGAGCTGACAAAGGACTTTACCTAGGATGATTTACGCGACTGGGCCTAATCTTTTTCAGTCAGCATCTTGATCTGTTCATTTATTTATTTATTTATTTTTTATGTATTTAGTACAGGGTCTACAATGTCCATTATGCAGATCGGACTCGTAGTGACTCTCTTGTTTCCATCCTCCCAAGTGCTGGGATTACCGGCACGCACCACCACGCCCAGTCTCAGGGCAGTCTCAGCGGGCCCCATGGGCGGGGTCGGCATTGCATGGCACACCAGGGATCTAACCCAGCCGCTGCACTCTGCCTAAGCAGGGGATTTAGTCCGCTGAGCTATCTGGCTGGCCCTTTGGTCTGTTTTATGTTCCTGTAGCAAAAGAAGTCTGGGAAACTTTGAAAGCAAAGGGTTTATATGTCTCATGATTCTCAAGCTGGAGGGCCCAAGAAGCCAGGTGGTGATATTCTCTAAAGGCCCCTTCACTGCACTCTAGTGTGGCAGGCGCCGGGAGGGGAGCTGGCCTGGGCCCCGCATGTCAGCAAAGAAACAAACAGGCGAGGAAGAGGCAGGCTCCTTAGCGGTATAACCAGCAGCTTTCAAGGGAGCTCATCCACTCCTGTGCGACTGGAGCCACTCCCAAGAACCAGCAGGAGGGCAGAGAGCTGAGCAGGCAGGACGCAGCTGCCTTCCAAGAGGTCCAGCTGCTAAAAGTTCCACCTCCTCCGCGCTGTTCAGTTGGGAAGCAAGGGCTGAGGAGATAGCTCAGGGGCACGAGTGCCTGTCTGACAAGTACAAGGTCCGGGTTCGATCCCTGATTGGGGGAGGGAGGGTGGGAAGGAAGGCTGAAGCACACGTGTCCTGGGGGACAGTCCACTTCTAAACTCTAACAGGCAGCAGTTTATTTATTTATTTATTTATTTATTTATTTATTTATTTATTTATTTATTGTCTTTTTTGAGACAGGGTCTCGCTATGCAGCTGAGGCTGGTCCTGAGCTCACTTTTGTAGCCCAGGCTGGTCTCGAACTCGCACCAATCCTCCTGCCTCAGCCTCCCAAGTGCTGGGATTACAGGTGTGAGCCACCACGCCCGGCCCAGGCAGCAGTTTAGAAAAAATAGATTAAATTCTAAACACAGACTTAAAAACCATTCATTATGCTCCTTCCAGATTTTGGTGTTTTTGAATTCCTGTGTTATTTTTGTATCGCAGCAGCAGTGGGTCACAAAGCTGAACACACCTACTTTTTATCATTCATCTCACCGAAGGTCTTGCATCTTACATGATACAAAGATCACAATTTAGGCTTCCTAGTGACTGATACAGAATAGCAGACAAAAAAAAAAAAAAAAAAAAAAAATGCTGCTTTCCTGGTGAGCTCTGATAGCAGAGTCCCCACAGAATACTGATATCCCCTCTTCCAGGAAAGCGCAGCCTGTCTGCGAGTGTATGTACTCTAGAGCCTCCCAAAGCTCCGGGAGCAAAGCTGAACATGGTTAGGACGCACTACTCAGCTGCAATCAGCCCTGCTGTTCTGCCAGAAAGAAGGGCCCGCTGGAACACCATGGCACGGTGGCTAAAGTCACAGGCTTTTGACTTGAACGTGTGGGTTTAAATCATTACTCTGTATTTAGTCTCTCCAGCTTTCACTCTCTTTGGGTACAGTGGAGAAAATAATATCTACTTCTTAGGGTTGTAGGGGAAGTTAAGTAAAATATCAAGTGTGGTCTTCTGGCATAGTCTCTGCCAGCGAGGGAACAGAACCTCTTAGAGGCCAAGAGCCCAAACTGCAACCCCAAACCCACTTGCTCATCATCAAGTGCCATCCCTGCAATCAAACCTGAATGTCCAAACGCTGCTGGGGTGATGCTGGGGTGACTTGGCTCGCGTGCCAGCAGCAGCAAGCCTGTACTGATTCAGCGCCACCGCCGATCTATGCTGTTTGTTATGCTGGTGTCCTGCTGTCCCCCAAAGCTTTATGCAGCCAAAGGTTGCTGGATGGAGGGTGTGTGATGTTGGGGTTAAGGGTATCCCATCCCAGCTATGAATGCTACCCTAAGGGCAGGAAGCCTGGACAGAATACAAGGGACAGAAAGATGGCTACTGCTATTGCCGGCTGCTGCTGCTTTGCTACCTTGCTGCCTGCTGCCTGCCACAAGCTGCTTCTCTTCTGTGATGCCTCTGTGCCACGCCACCCTACTGTGGAGCCAGCCGGGCATAGACAAACCGCTGCAAACCACAAGCTCACAAACCTCTCCTCCTTCAGCTTTAGGTGCTGGGTGTTTTGTCTTAGCAATGAGAAAACTACCTAAGACTGTGTCAGTACAGGTGTGGCAGGTATCGCTGGTGAATTCCTAAAGGCCTGGATGGGAAGACAGCTTATTGAAAGGGGCCTTGGGAATCAGAATAGTTAGAGAGAGCTGAAGGTCAGGGAACTGGAGTGGGGATAGGAGGGGAGGAAGTGGGTCTGGCTATTTTCTCCAGTGTATTTCTTATTAAATTATAGCTTCCAATCTGGCATTCAGAACGCTAGCCACTCATCCTAGGAGCCAGCAAGTCAGAAATAAATTGTGATAAGCCCAGTTGTATTATGGAAAACATTCCCAGCAAACTGCAGGAGAGAGATAGCAGGAAGACCCGTGGCTAATGTGCAGCTCTTAGAGGACTTCCATAACTCACTGGGACACTCGAGGATGCTTTGTGCCTTTGCCTAGACATAAGCAGATAATGAGTACAGTGACCCACTTGCCCAGCAAAAAACTTGATTAATTTTTTTAGCAGTGAGCAGAATCACCATAAATAATTTTTTTTTTAATGCTAGCCTAGAATAAGCTGAAGGTTAATTTGTCATGAATTCACTTCAGCTTTTATTAGGTGAAAAATTCTGCCACATGTCAAATGGGTCAAGTGGTTTTTAGGACTTGTTAGCATAAGAACTGCAAATAAATCACACCCATAAAAACATTTCTTATGCTCACATATTAAGGTTGAAATGTTTAGTAAAAAATTAGGAGTTTATCACTCTCAAACACTTTCATATCCAGCATCTCATTTGCATTGAATTATAAGTAGTATTATGCAATTTTAGATGTTTTCATGCTAGAGATGAGTAAACAGTCTCTGAGGAGTTACTTTATTTAAGATCACATAGTTTGTAAACAAAGGAACAATAGCCCAAACACATCTCCTGACCCTAAATTAAGAAGCCTAAAGCTTCACTCCAGGGACGCTATATTCAAGAATGCTTCCAACCCTAGGCATTATACTGGTCACTGCCTAAGCTCTTTTTAGCATAGGTGTATAGCGGTCTGTGTCACAATGTAAGAATTTAGATGAGAGGACAGGTTTGCCGTATGTGTCCCTGAACAGACTGCAGATAACTAAGAAACTTGACACCTGTCTGCTCCTCCTGATGCAGGGGAGAACGATCCCCAAGCTGAAGAGTTCGTGTTCTCTAAAACTGAGGAATGAGCCGGGAGTGGTGGCGCACGCCTGTAATCCCAGCACTCGGGAGGCTGAGGCAGGAGGATTGGTGCGAGTTCGAGACCAGCCTGGGCTACAAAAGTGAGCTCAGGACCAGCCTCAACTGCATAGCGAAACCCTGTCTCAAAAAGACAGAAAAAAACCCCAAAAAACTGACGAATGAATTTTAGGAACAAACAGAGGTTATGAGCAGAATAGACTTATTAAGAGAAAGAAAGCTTCTGTCTGGGAAGAGGGACAGAAGGGGACCTGAGCCAGTTGCCCAGGAAGTTGTCTTCTTCCTGGGTTTTTATAGAGAAGATGTGGGCACTCACTTAGGTGGGCATGAGGTGGGATAAAACTGTGGTCAACCAGTGAGATTACAAGCACCATTGCTCAGGTAAAATTGATTAACATCGGGATCCAATGGGAAGGCAAGTCACATAGCAAGTGGGTAAGGACACCACCTATTGAGCTTGGGCTCATGACTCGAGGATCAAGGTAATTGATACCTACTTAAAGTATCAATCCCTGATGCCCATCCCTAGGGAAGTATGTAGTTGTTTCTGTTTACTCTTGTCTTGAGATTTGGCCCATAGCAGAGGAATATCCTTGGCTCTAGTTGGAAGGTGACCTTGTCTTCCATGTGGTCCTTGAGGGCCTGGCCCTGTCTGACTGCCTATAATATTTCTATCTAACTCAGCTGCCTACAACACTCCCATCTCACCCTCTGGATCCTCTGCTGGGTAGCTTTGTGGGCTCTTTGAAGCAGACCTTATAATGGCCAATGACAGGATTTCTAGCCTCTGGCCTCCTGGTGATTCAACCAGTAAGGGACTCCTGCAGAGAGCTGGCAGGAGGGAGACAAGCAGGGGTGGGTGGGCTACGTGCTCCTTTTTTCAACTTTCCTTTTAATGCCTGGTGTCAGGGTAACTGTGGTCACAGTCAGTCCAGCAGCCCTCTGCAGACAGCTTTCTGGGCCTCCAGCTTAGCCATTCCTGCCTCGTTCCCCTGTAATGCCTTGGGTGTCCGGGTACCTGATTATTACTACCCCTAGTTCCTGTATCGTCCCCATGGCTTTCTTGCACTATGTCCGTGCCATTGTAAATATCCATTACTCTCCTTGCAATGTCTGAGTTTAAGTGAGCCCTCTGTTGAATGCCAGGATCTTTCCTGGTGTTACCAGACAAAATGAGTATTGCAGAAAGCATCTATTCTCTCTACAGGGAAGGCCAATTGTTGCCCTCTTATAAAAAGAAGTAAACCAACATCTCTTTCAAATGAGAGGAATACAGGATGTGTGCCTACAGATGCCGGTGTATCTGTGCCTCAGAACTATCTGGAAAGCCCCAGCCATACAAAATGTTATTTTGTCTCATTTTGGTAATAGCATCCTGCTTTTCTTTTGAGAAATTGTGCTTTTGTCCTAGGCAGCTGAATTAGATAGAAATTTTTTAAAAATTTTTATTTTTATTACTTTTAATAACAATATGAGATTTTCAAAATTCGTTAGTAGCACATTCGCAATAGTTGAGACACTGCATATTGTTGTCCTAGATAGAAGTATTATAGGCAGTCAGACAGGGCCAGGCCCTCAAGGACGACGAGGAAGACATGGTGACTTTACAACTAGAAAGAGACACTCCTCTGCCCTGGGCCTGATCTCAAGACAAGAGTGAACAGAATCAACTGCATACTTCCTTGAGGATGGGCATCAGGGATTGATATGCTAAATAAGTATCAAATCACCTTGAAAGAGCCAGGAAAGTGTCAGGAACCCAAGCCCAATAGGTGGTATTCTTGCCCTCCTGTGTGACTTGCCTTCCCATTGGATCCTGATTTTAATCTACTTTACCTGAGCAATGGTGCTGTGTAATCTCATTGGTTGACCACAGTTTTGTCCCACCTCATGCCCAGCTGAGCAAGTTCCCAAGTCTTCTCCACAACCTCAGACCTGCCGCACCACATGGTTTTTCTCTATAAAGGTCCCTGGAAGAGACAGCTTCCAACGGGACACCATTTGGGAGCTATCTACTCCAGGTCCTGTCATGGACAGGAGCTTTCTTTCCCTCAATAAATATGTTCTGCTCATTACCTCTGTTTGTTCCTAAAATTCATTCTTCGGTTTTAGAGAACAGGAACTTGTCCCAGGTATTTTTTCAGGTTGGGGATGGGCTTTCCCTGCCTCATTTGGAGGTTCCCTTTTGGAGATCAGTTTTCTCTCCCTGCATCGTTTTCTTCTCTATTCCATCTCTGCAATGAGGATGAGACCGACCCTACTTTCCAGAAACAAGTTTGGTGTAAAGATGGGAACAGAGAGGCCTGGCAGGAAGGCTCAGTGGTCTAAAGCGCCTGCTTAGGAAAGCTCAGGCAGCTGCCAGGACTGCAGTTCGATCCCCGGCACGACATGCTGCACCAGCCCTGCCCTCAGAGCAGGCTGAGCTGGCCATAAAAATAAACAAACAAACAAAAGTTCTGAAACAAGAAAAAAAATTTTTTAAATTAAAAATTTAAGATGAGAACAGAACAGACCTGTCATTTTGTTTTCCAGAAATAGAATGATAACAAGTCATCATTCTATGATCTCTCTTCCCTCTCGATTTTCCAAGCTGAGGAACTTCACCTAGAGATCCTGGTAACCATCTTTGGCATCATACAAAAGCCAAAGAGCAAAAGGTGGAATTTAGTGACCACAAACATGTCTTCCTACCAATGTGGATGGAGCATGCGAGTTCATCTATACCTGAAGTTTCCTCTTGAATCTACCATCCCCCCAAGCCATTAATCTTTCTTTTTCTCATGCACGGTATTGTTATGGTTTGTGTCAAGTTGCCCCCCTAAAATCTCATGCAGTCATGGGGCGGCTTTTGGAGTTTCTGACTCATTCTTGATCCAATGCTAGGATTATGGGTGTGAGTGCTGCTGGGATCATGGGTGTGAAGGCCACACCTTGACCTGGGGCAGGCTGCCCAAGGCGACATGAGCCGAGAGACGGGCTTGCTCTCTGTGGCCACTGCTCCTGCCACTCCCGTTTGCTCTTGCTCTCTGATTTTTGCTGCTATCTTGAGCTGCTGCTCTCCCCTCTGTTCCACTTTGCCTTGGAGCCATCTGAGTATGGTCTGAAACCTACACTGATTGTGAAATAAGTAAAACTTTCCTTTCTTCATTTTTTTTTTTTTTTTTTTTGTCTTTTTGAGACAGGGTCTCGCTATGCAGTTGAGGCTGGCCTTGAGCTCACTTTTGTAGCCCAGGCTGGTCTTGAACTCGCACCAATCCTCCTGCCTCAGCCTCCCGAGTGCTGGGATTACAGGCGTGAGCCACCGCGCCTGGCCCTTTCTTCATTTTTGTCTGTTGGGTATTTCTCCCAGCAAGGAGAGAAGTGTAACTGAGACAAATATAACCTGTTTTCTTCATCCAGAAGGGTCTGTGGTAAAGCTAAAAAAAACCTCCCAGTTGGTGACATCTAAAACAGAGACCAACTCTAGTCTCTGTTCTTTAGAAGTTGACTGGCTTTTGGCAAATTAGGCCACCATCCTGGGTACAGATTCTTTATCTACAAAATGAGAATTTTGCCCTGGATGGTCTTCCAATGCCTTTCTGGAAATGAATATGGAGGATAAGCAGTGGGCAGGCTTCCAGTTCAGCAGAAGCTGAGAGGAAATTTCTTCCTGAAAGCGAGCTCAGTCCCAATTTCCGGTACGTCCACCATGGGAGACAGCCAGCCACTGCCACCGCCCACCAGAGGCTGTTGCCCATCACAGTCACACTCTGCCCTTGTTAGCCCGATCAGTATTCCTGGGAGGTCTCATTTTCCTCCCTTGAATTCAATCCACCAAGTACACTATGTAATTTTCATGATATCTCTCTTCAAATCTAATCAGCACATCAAATGACCAAATAAATATTCAAGGTCTGGCAGAAGTAAAACGCAGCAGTAGGTATGGTGTCTTTATGTGTATCCTCCTTGGAAGGGGCTGAGTTCACTTTTATCAAAAGAATGGCAGGGAAACAGTTGAGCTTCAAAGCAAAGACGAAGGTAGATTTGCAAAGCCCTTAGTGTTCCTCCTTATCCATCTGTTCCTTCTTGCACCACCCAGTGAGTGACCAGAAATCATTTCCAGGCTCCTGTAGCAGCTTGCTGTTGTTTACTATAGGATAAAAATTTAGCTTAAATAAACTAGGCTTATGTAAAACAAATGAAACAAAATTGTCATTCTTACATTCTATAACGTTTGCTGAGAGGTCCCACATTTGTGAACCCCATTTAGATGTGGGAAAGAAACTATTGTTATTTCACCCTGAAAACCCCACTCCCATTGAAAAAATGAAACCTTAAATTAGTTCACAAAAAGTATTGTGTTCTCTGCCGGAAGAGAATCTTTTAAAAGTTAAGTATTTTTTGATTAAAAAAAATCAGTAAAATTTTAAGTTTGTACCTTTCTTGGTAGTATTTCTCAGCTTGGCTCTGCACAAAAGCATACTTTCTACAAGATGGCATTTTGCTTAAGATGGCACCTGGGTATAGAGGAACCTTATCTTCCTTTTTTTCTGTGGTGAGGAAGGGGATGACATGTTCTTCTTGGTAATGGCACCATTCTTTGAGGTCTTTGAAATGCCATGAGATGCTGTCCAACGAGCGTCCTGTGGACAGAAGTCGCTGTGTGTGTGACCTGGCTGCTGGGGAGGTCTCCTGTGTCCCTACTCTGCGATGCCCCCTTGCCCTAGTGCTTCTTGAGACACAGGTCTTGTCTGTGTCAGCCGCTCCTCCACCCTACCCGGGCCCTGTGTTGTTTACCCAGAATCTCCTGGCACAGGATCAAGTTTCGCCCTCCCAGTGATCCGTGGTAGCACTCTTATCCTTATCTCGCCTTGTTCCTCTTCTGTGTGAGAGTATTTGGATTCCTGCTCTGCTGTACAGGAACTGAGCTGTTATCTTCTTTTGCTTAATTATGGCATTTCACCATAGCTGATTTTCAGTTTTGTTGCAGATTTCCCACTTCTGTTCGGGGTACCCTGAAAGATGATTTCTCTAAATCTCAAAGGGGAAAGAGGAAGCATGAGCCCTGGTTTCTCTTTCTTTCTTTCTTTTTTTTCTCTTCTGCTCTCTCCTCTCCTCTCCTCTCCTCTCCTCTCCTCTCCTCTCTTCTTTTCTCCTCTCCCCTCCCCTTCGCTCTCTTCTTCTCTGCTCTCCTCCTCTCCCTTCCCTTCCCCTTCCCTCCTTTTGTTTCATTTCATTTACTTTCGCTTCCTTTCCTTTCCTTTCCTTTCCTTTCCTTTCCTTTCCTTTCCTTCCCTTCCCTTCCCTTCCCTCCCCT
>PVJA010047243.1:0-14727 GCA_004027025.1 Myocastor coypus
CTTCATTTTGAGTGTTGGGTATTTGTTCCAGCAACGAGCAAAAAGTAACTAAAACAGGGAGGTAGCTTGGCAGCTTAAGTACCTTCCTGGCATATGCAAGATCCTGAGTTCAAGCCCCAGTACCACCTGCCATGCCAGCTGACAGCTCTAGAATCAGGCATGGCACTGGCCCAGGAACTAGGTATGGTGCTGAATATCTGTAATCCCAGGAGTAGGGAAGCTGACAGAGGAAGATCACTACAAATCTAAACTGTGTAGAAACCCTGTATCTAAAATTTTAAAAATATTTTATAGTGGAATATTACTCAGCCATAAAGATAGATGAACTGAAGACTTTTATAGGTAAATGGCTGCAACTAGAGATCATATTCATACATGAAATACATAAGATCCGTATGTGTAAACATCATATTGACTCACTAGTGTGAGAGCCTGTATGAGTAAAAAGATCTCAAATCTACAACAGACACTGTGAATTGAGAAGAGATTCTTCAAAGGAAAAGAGTCTGATGGGCAAATGTGAAACAGGGAAAACAAAAAAACATGTATGTATACATAAGATAGTTACACAGCTAGCTTCCCTTACTACATGGAAAATAAGGTTTCATGATAATGCTGTTTGGACAAGATATCATGCCCTTATCTTGTACTCGATAAAAAGTTTTTGCCAAATTTACTTCGCCAGCTACAAAGATAACAGTACACACTGTATCAACTATTGTAATTGCCCTACTAACCTGTTTTGAAAATGGGTTTCAAACAAAATTTAAAAATTAAAAAATGAGTCTCACTGTTACATTTATATTTTTTCTGCTTAAAATTACAAAAAATAATATATGTATGTATATATAATGTTAAGAAAAATAAATCAAACACACAGGCTTAAATACTTCATGGTTTCTCTCATATGAAAACACTAAAGTAAGAATACAATAAAGAGAAAAATAAAAGACTGACCAAAAACAAACAAAGATATTGATCTTTAGCAAATGAAAAGGGAGCCAACAGGCTGAGAAGGGGAGGGGAGGGGAGAGGAAGGGGTTTAAAGAAGTGTCATTTAAGAAGTGTCATGTACATATACCCATTACCAGGGTGAATATGCTCCTTATATGTCCCAAACATAAACTAAACCATAACAACAATTATGAAAATTGGAAAAGGAGATCTAGAGTGAGAGGAAAGGAGGGAGGGAGGAGGTGGGAAGGCAAAGGGGCATAAAAAGAGTGTCATAAATTTACTTTCTCCCTATGAAGAATAGAAATATCATGTATTATAAGCATGTGCTAATAAAAACACTTAAAAATTAATAAAAGTTTTCCAATTTTACTTCACCACATTTTAATTTACAGTCTTGTAACAATGTCTGACTATTTACAGATTTGCTCTCCTGAGCTAGTACTGGCTGGCTCTGGCTTAGCACTCCGTGTGTATGTGTATGGTGTGTGTGTGTGTGTGTGTGTGTGTGTGTCCATGCAAGTGTGTAGGAGGTCCCAGGTCTTGCCTCCACCATTGCCTATAATCACTCAGAGCCACGCAGCTCTCCTGCCTGCCAGGCTTCACTTCCTCATCTTGCCTTTCTGCATGAGTCCAGGTGCGTGCTCCAGTGGCCCTGGAACCCTCCCTGTCCTGTCTTCTCACTCCCACATTTCTGCCACTGTGTCCTCTGTCATAGTCACTTCTCCCTCCAACAAGGCCCTTCTGACTGCCTCAGATAGTGTCCGGAGGCCGTGCTGAGCAGGGCCCACAACCCCAGCCTCCTCAGAGGGTGAGAGGTAGGCAGCAGAGCCACCTCTTTGCTGCTTTCCCATGTCTTCTGTGAAGTCACAGGTGGACGCTTTCACAAGCCTCTGGGCACCTGAGTCACCCAGAGCTCCAACGGGGTAAATCCCACCAGCCAACATGGACCCTGGGAATAACTCTTGAAAGGAACAAGACTCACTGTCTGGCTGTTTTCTTCAGGCTGTCCTGGGGGCTCTCAAAATACTCAAACTTGAGGGTGAAGGAAGTCTGGATTGGTGAGTGATTATTCAGCATGAGCTGGCGATTCACACAGGTCCTCAGTGGCACCATGGAGCCAAAGTCCAGGTAGAGCTCCTCCAAGTGGCCTGGCCACTGCTTTGTGCTGCAAACGCTGCCCCATACCCAGGAGCACTGTGTTACCATCCTTGGACTTCCTGAGAGAGCCCAGAAACCTGGCCACATCCTCAGTTTCCCCTCCACAGGCTACCAACCCGCAGGCCCACCCTCACCCCCACCCCTACCAACACACTATTCCCCAAGAGGCCTCAAACTCTATATAAACTTTTCCTGCTTGGTAAACCACTGTTTCTCACTCAGTGAGACTCACTGAGTCCACAGCCCTGTCCCCCTGCCATCTCCTTCCTGCCTAGATACCATGCCTACTGTGTGTGTAGGTAGGCCACACACAGGGCAGAGGAGAAATGAACAAATCTGCACCCGCCTAAGCAGTGAGAGCCTGTGGCCCTTCTCTCTCTCCAGACATCAGCTGAGAGTAATCCGCTTACCCATGGCAACACTGGTCCTTTGTGTAGCAGGCCCCCCTCAGGCTCACCTGCTATCAGAACCCTCTGCAGAGATCGCAATGGTCACTTGCAGTCCCTGAGGTTTCCCAGAGATGCCCAGGGCCAGTGGCTCCTTCATGCCTGACACATGACATGGGAGGACCAGATCAGTCAGCTCGTCCTACAAGAAAACCCATCCAAGGTCAGATGCAGGCTGGAGCCTCAGAAGACGGGCCCAGGTAGTTGTCCACAGTTGCATGGTTGCTGTGGGCAGCTCAACATGAAGGTCATGACCTCTCTCCTGAGTAGCCTCTGAGGAAAGGAACTCCAGTGCCTCCAGGAAGCCAGACTGTCACTGAAAACCTGTCCCCAGAGTTTGGTACCTTCCCCAGGCTGTATGGGGCTGTCCTAGACATGCTTAAGAAGAGCTCTTAGAGAAACCTCTGGAGAGCTGCATGTGCTCTGTGATGAAACTGCTATAAATCCTTCCTGAGCAGAGTCTGTTCCACACCAGGCATGGGCCCATTTGCCTGTCACTCAAGAGCCCAAGATCAGCTGCATGCAGAAATTCACCAGCCCCCCCGTTTTCCAGTGAGGAACTAGAACTAAATGTATAAGCATCTACAAGGAAGAAGTTTCTCCTCCCAGAAGAACCAGCCAAATACTGAGTATATTCAGCCCCAGTAGCTTCTCACTGAGCTGATGCAGAGAGCAGCTAGGATACTCCTGGAAGGACTACTAACAGGAAGGACCAGGGAGTAGCTCCTGGGAGACCCTGGCCACCAGTGAGTCTCCCTCAGTAGTACCTAGCATGGTGCCTGCCAAGTAACAGCTCTGCCCTGGATCTCTGGGAAAATTGGCCACAGAAGGTTTTCTGGAGAAGGTGAAAGTATCTCAAGGCACATCCAGGATTATCTAGTCTCCCTGCCATGTTGTCCTGAGACAAGAGGAGACCCTAGTCAGCAGTGAAAGAAGTCGCTTCCCCACCCACAAGCACCCAGAACAGAGTCTGAGGTGGAACCTCCCTGGAGACAGATGCAGCCTGTTGACAGGATGCCTTCCCAGTCACTGGGCCCCACTCACCTGGGTGTGAGCAGTGAACTCCAAGATGAGCTGGCGCTCTGCACTTGGGCCCAGAAGGCCATGTCTAGGGGAAATTTTCACTGTGCAGAAGGCTGCTTGGTTTCCCAGGAGCTGGTGGAAACAGAGGTGAAGCTATTATCTCCTGCAGGGCTCCCAGAATGGACCAGGGCTCAGACTGAGTGTTGATTGGAGTCCGGCTGACTAGGAACTTCAGCAGGATATGCAGAATGGGGAACTCACTTCTAGGCTAAACCACAGGCCCCTTCCATCCTCATCATCCCTCGACGGACTTCACCACCTATTGGGGGTTAGCTGGACTCACTAAGCTGTCCCAGGAGGCCCAGCATGATGGGAGCAGAGCATGGCTGCTACTGCTGCCCACAGACATGGCCCAGTTTCCTACAGCACTCGGAGTAAGCTCTGCAGGGGCAGTGCCACAGCTAAGCACCCAACTGCTCTGAGGAAGAGCCACAGACATTGCTGGAATGGAAGCTCTGCCTGCGTTCACCACAAACTCCCTCATGGGTGGGGACGGGATTCCCTAGTCACAGGGCCACGAACGCCTGACCAGTTGTTCCACTCCTTTGTGGAGCTGGGCTTTTCTGGGTCCTGTGGAGGGAGGCACTGGTGTGGGACAGAGGCTGAAAATCTCTCCTCATGGGGCTTATGTGGCCAAGGGTAGCAGTCCACTGCCCAACAGCGCAGGCTCACTCACCTTGCCCCAGTGGAACCGGGTGGGAAGGAGCGTGCTGTTGATGAGCGTGAGGGTCGTCTTTGTGGGAACATCCAGGTAGAGACTGCGGAGCTCCACCTGGCTGCTCTGCAGGTACACACAGGGCTCCTGTATCTCGGCGGACACAGCCAGGTAGCTAAAACACAAGGGAGTAAAAGGCATGCTGGTCAGAAAAGAAGAAAGAAAGAAAAAAGAAAAGAAGAGAAGAGAAGAGAAGAGAAGAGAAGAGAAGAGAAGAGAAGAGAAGAGAAGAGAAGAGAAGAGAAGAGAAGAGAAGAGAAAAGAAAAGAAAAGAGAAAACTGTCCCTAGCATGATGGCTGAGAACGTAATATCAGAAGGTACTTGGGAAATAACCTCATCAAAGCCCTACACTGAAGGATGGAGGACTGTGCCAAACAGAAATCAATAGCTCACTCAAACAATAAAGAAGTCAAAAAACTTGGAAAACACACAAAACAAGAATCTCTGGCACAGCAGAGGTACCTAAAAAACAGACTCTTTACAGAGAAGCTCTGACTACAGTGATACAGCTACCTACTCTCAAACTTTCACAAAACAGTATCACAGAAGTCAAAATAAAGAGTTCTCTCTGAAATAGAAAATGACACAAAAAGAAAGAGCAAAAGGCAATCTCAGGCCATGAGCCCACTCAGAACATATCCATAGACATCAGCATAGAAAACATTGAAAGTTGAGCACCTGAAATCTCTGAAGTAATAGCAACTGAAGTAAAGAAACAACTGTAGAAGAATATAGAGGGAATCAGATCAGAAAGAATCTCATGGGTAAAAAAAGAAAATGATGACAGAATAAAAGAATTATTAAGCATTTCTAAAGAAGGCACTGATTAAAAAATAGAGGAGAATAAAAAATGATAGAAGCCTTAAATGAGCAATATAGGAAAGAAGAATACATAAAGCAGATTCAAAGAGATATATAAAAATTAAAAACTCCATTTAAATGTGGCAAAAACACTTCAAAGAGATTAAAGATCATTGCAGCTAGTGAAAAGGTAGAGAAAGTTCTCTTAAAAACAACTATATCCAGGAAATAATAATTTGACAGCTACAAAATGACACACAGATGAAATACATAAGATTAATGGGCATCATCGATCAGGAAGATGGAGGCAACACAGAAGACATAAAAAGAATATAGGCAGAAGTAATAGCAGAAAACTTTCAATTATGCAGAAACTAACTGACATTCAGATAACCAAGGCATGTGGAACTCCAAATAATATCAACCCTATTGAAACCACTCCCAAGGACTGGCTAAATAGCTCAGTGGACTAAGGCAACTGCTTAGGCCAAGCACAGTGGCTGGGGTTCAATACCCAGCATACTATGCTGGCCCTGCCCCTGGGGCATGCTGAGATGGCGATTGAGACTGGGCATGGTGGTGCATGTCTGTAATCCCAGCGCTTGGGAGGCTGAAAACAGGAGAATCACTATGATTCCAATCTACAGAGTGAGAACCTGTAGACCCTGCAGACCCTGTACTAAATATATTAAATAAATAAACAAGCAAATAATAAATAAAATTTTTAAAAAATAAAGCTACACATAGACATATAATAATGAAGATCCCAGAAATTTAGCTCAGAACATCATACTAAAAGCCACTAGAGGAAAGAAACAGATCATATTTAAAGGAAAAGCCATCAGAATAACAACAGATTTCTCCTCACAAACCATCAAATCAAAAAGAGCATGGAAGGAAGTACCTCAAACCCTCTAAGAAAACAAATCTAACCCAGACTGATAGACCCTGAAAAGGTATATCTCTTCCAAATTTAATGGAGAATAAAATACTTCCATGACAAAGAGGAACTAAAGAAATTCATGATGACTAAACCAACCCTACACAGACTACTAAAATATACTCTACAAAGGGATCAAAAGCCCGCAATTCAAAGATCAACAATAAAAAGAACCTACCAGGGCCAGCCAAGTAGCTCAGTAGATTAAAGCACTTGTAAGCAGGCACATAGGCCAGACGTTCAATCCCCAGGCCTACTGTGCTGGCCCTGCCCCCAGGGCACATTGAGACAGCAGTTGAGACTGAGTATGGTGGTGCACGCCTATAATTCCAGCTCTTGGGAGGCTGTAAACAGGTGGGTCACTACAAATCCGGTCTAGTAGTGAGACCCTAAACACACTACAGTCCCTTCCCTAAAAAATACACACACACAAAAAAAAGAACGTAGCAAACTCAGTAAACTATTAAAAATAGGAGAAAAGTAGGGAACCAATAGCAGTAAAATAACATGACAAACATAAGTCAATACATATCAGTTATAACCACCAATATAAATGGACTCAATTCACCAGTTAAAAGAGACTGGCAGACTAGATTAAGAAACAAAATCCAACAATATGCTGTATACAAGCAAAACATTTAACTCATAAGGAAATTCATAGGCTGAAAGTCAAAGGATGGAAAATACTACATGCTCCAGGGACTGAGAAAAAAGCAGGGGTGGCTATTATGTTCAGACAATCTGAACTTCAAACCAAGAATGATCAAACCAGATAAAGAAGGTCGCTATATACTGGTTAGGGGGAAATTCAATAGAAATAAATAACAGTCATAAATGTGTATGCACCAAATATAGAAGCACCCAACTATATAAAACAAAATTTAAAGGATATGAAAAATCTAATAACCAATATCACAATCTTAACAGGGGATCTTAACAGCCTCCTTGTCTCAAAAAGATAGGTCAAGCATACAAAAAATTTGCAAAGAAGTAGCAGAACTGAATCAAACCTTGGCACAATGGACTTGATGGACATTTATAATAGAGTATTGCACCCATCAACATCTGAATACACATTCTTTTCAGCTGCATATGGGATGTTTTCTAAAACAGACCACGTACTAGTCCATAGGTCATGCTTAAGTACATGCAAGAAAACAGAAATTATCCCACGCTTATTATCTGACCACAGTGCAATGAAACTGGAAATTAGTGACAAAAAAAACAACAAAATCTCCATAAACATATGGAAATTAATTAACACCCTCTTCAGCAACTAATAAGTTACAGATGCAATTAAACAAGAAATTAAAAATATCTACACTTCAGTGAAAATTCAAACAAAATTTACCAGAATCTGTGGGATGCAATGAAAACAGTTCTCAGAGGGAAATTTATAGCAGTGAACTCACACATTAGGAAAGTAGAATGAGAGCAAATAAATATCCTAATGCTACACCTCAAACTTCTAGAAAAAGAACAGCAAGCCAAGCCCAAAGCCCAAAGATGGGAGGAAATTATAAAGATTAGAGCAGAAATTAATGCAATTGAGACAAAGAAACCAATACAAAAAATTAATGAATCTAAAATCTGGTTCTTTGAAAGATTAAATAAAATTGAAAAAAACATAGCCAACCTCCTCAAAAAAGGGAAAGAAAAAACTCTACTTCAAGCAATAAAGAAGGAAAAGGGAAAGTTACTATGGATGTTAAGGAAATTCATAAAGATCTTCAATAGCTACTTTGAAAATCTTTATACCCACAGGATTAAAGACACAGAAGAGCTGGACAGATTCCTAGATAGGTAAAAATTGCCAAAACCAAATCAAGAAGCATAAAACTCTAAATAGCTCAATATCAACCAATGAAATTAAAAATGTAAGAATCAGCCAGATAGCTCAGTGTATTAAAGAACCTTCTTAGGCAGACACAGGGGCCAGGGTTTGATCTCCAGCATACCACTCCAGCGCCACCTTCAGGGCACATTGAGATGGTGATTGAGACTAGACATGGTGGCACATTCCTGTAATCCCAGCACTTGGGAGGCTGAAAACAGGAGAATCATACGAGTCCAATCTGTGTAATGAGACCCTATAGACCCTGTATTAAATACAAAAAGAAGAAGAAGAAGAAGAAGAAGAAGAAGAAGAAGAAGAAGAAGAAGAAGAAGAAGAAGAAGAAGAAGAAGAAGAAGAACAAGAAGAACAAGAAGAAGAACAAGAAGAAGAACAAGAACAAGAACAAGAACAAGAACAAGAAGAACAAGAAGAACAAGAACAAGAAGAACAAGAAGAAGAAGAACAAGAAGAAGAAGAAGAAGAACAAGAAAAAGAACAAGAAGAAGAACTTCAAAATGTAATAAAAAAAAAACCTTGCTGCCAAAGAAGAGCCCAGATCCTGATGTATTTACACCTGAATTCTACAAGAAATTTAGAGAAGATTTAATTCCAATACTTTTCAAACTCTTCAATGAAATTGAAAGGGAAGCAACATTCCCAAAATCATTCTTGGGGGCAAGTATTATACTAATACCAAAACTGGAGAAAGAACCAATGAAAAACAAAAAGAATTATAGGCCATTCCCCTTCATGAACATAGATGCAAAAATCCTCAATAAGATACTACCAAATAGAATACAACAAATCATCAAGACTATACACCATGACCAGGTAGGAGTCATCCCAGGAATTCAAGAATGGTTCAACATATGAAAATCTATAAATGTAATACACTATATCAGTAGAGCCCAAACCAAAAACTACATGATCATCTAATGGATACAGAAAAGGCTTTTGACAAAGTCCAACACTCTTTCATGATCAAAGCCCTACAGAAAATTGGAATAGATGGTCAATACTTCAATCTGATAAAAGCCATCTATGACAAAACAACAGCCAATATAATTCTAAATAGAGAAAAACTTAAAGCTTTCATTCTCAAATCAGGTACAAGACAATGATGTCCTCTATCACCACTCCTATTCAACATAGTTCTAGAATGATCAGCTAGAACCATTAGACAACTGAAGGAAAATTCTTTAAAATAGGTAAAGAAGAAGTTAAACTATTATTATTTGCAGATGACATGATACTCTACTTGGAAGACCCAAAAAACTCCACCAAGAAGCTCCTAGAATTAATACTCAAACTCAGCAGCATACCAGGATACAAAGGCAACACTCAAAAATTAATAAAATTCCTTCACACAAATAAGCTTAGTGAGGAAATTAGAGAAACAATATCCTTCACAATAGCATCCAAAAAAGTGAAATACTTAGAAATTAATCTAACAAAGGAAGTAAAATGTCTATACAATGAAAATTACAATCTTCTAAAAAAAGAGAGAGAAATCAAAGATGATTTCAGAAAATGTAAAGATATTCTTTGCTCCTGGATAGGAAAAACCAATATTGTCAAAATGGTTATACTCCCCAAATTATTATACAGATTTAATGCAACCCCTATCAAAAATACCATCAATGTGCCTCACAGATCTAGAGAAAACATTCTTAAAATTCATTTGGAACCAGAAAAGACCTAGAATAGCAAAGGCAGTCTTGACCAACAAACACAAGGCAGGAGGCATTACAATGCCTGACTTGAAGTTATCCTACAATGCTACTATGATAAAATCAACATGGTTCTGAAAAGAAAAAAAGGACCTGAACACCAGTGGAACAGATTAGAAGATGCAAGTACAACTACAAACTTAGCCATCTTATCTTTGACAAAGTGGCCAATATATTCACTGGTAGAAAGATAGCCTCTGTAATGAATGGTGCTGCGAAAACTGGCTCTCCACATGCCAAAAGTTAACACTTGAACCAGGTCTATCACCATGCAGTAAACTAAAATCAAAATGGATTAAAGATATAAACATTAAAATGGAGACCTCCCCTGGCCCTCCGCAAGTACAGCCTATCCAGCACTAGGCCTGTCGCATAAGACCTCCACCAGCTTGCCTCAAGCATAGCCTATCCAGCAGCCAGGCCTGCCAGGTGAGTGAGACCTCCCTCCCCCGGTCTAAAGCAGCTCAGCTGACCCAACAGCCTGGACTGAACAACTAATCCGTGGGCACGCAGTGCTTCACCAAAAGTCACTGCTATACAGAATGATACAGACAAGGAGCAAAATGTGCCAGGTCCCAAGCCCAAATGTAACAAATAGAAGAGACACTACCATACAAGAAAATGGGGATCATATAGATACAAACTGAATCGATAGCTTCTGAGGTAGACAGACAAGTGCAGAAATCTATAGAGCAACTCAGATCAGAGATAATATCTGAAGTAAAAAAAAAGAAATGCATGAATTAATAGATTCTGAAGTGGAAAAGCAACTGCAGAAACATATAGAGGAAACCAGAGCAGAAATAACCTCTGAAGTTAAAAAAGACATCGGTAAATTAATATCATCTAACATAGGGGAACAACTACAGAAAGGTAGAGAGCAGATTAGAGCAGAAATAATCTCTGAACTAGAGAGAGAAAGGATAACTATAATGACAAACTTCAGTACTACTAAAGAAGACATTGGTAAAAATTAGAGGAGCATAGAAAAATAATGGATTCCCTGATTGAGCAATATAGGAAAGAAATAGATCGCATGAAACAGTTTCAAAGAGATATACAAGAAATAAAATCTCAATCACAAGCTAGCAAAACCGTATGAACCAAAGTGAAGATAGGATTTCAGATCTTGAAGATACAGTCACAGCTAGTGAAAAGGTAAGACAAGATCTCTTAAAAACAATCAGGATGCAGAAAAAAGTAATTCAACATCTGCAAGATGATGCAAAAATGAACAATGTGAGATTAGTAAGAATCAATGAGAAAGGAGTCAACATAAATGATATAAAAAGAATATGAGCAGAAGTAATAGCAGAAAACTTCCCGAATTTGAGAAAACCATCAGATATTCAGGTAACTGAAGCTTATACAACTTCAAATAACATCAACCCGACTAAAAATACATCCAGACAAATAATAGTCATGATCCCAGAAATCCATCAGAAGAATAATATACTAAGAGCTGCTAGAGAAAAGAAACAGATCACATTTAAAACAAAGCCCATCAGAATAACGGCAGATTTCTCTTCATAAACCATGAAGTCAAGAAGAGGATTGAGCAGAGTTCTTTAAGTCCTCCATGAAAACAAATTCCAGCCCAAACTGCTATACCCAGAAAAACTCCTTCAAGTATGAGGGAAAAATGAAATACTCCCACAACAAGGAACAACTAAAGAATTTCATGACGTCAAAGCCAACCCTACAAAGCATACTGAAAAAGTATCAGGACAAAATGACTTGAACTCAACAAATGAGAACAGAAAAATCCATCAAATAGGCTACTCAATTAAAAACAGGAGAAAAAGAGGTAAACAGCAGTGAGTAAACATCATGTCAATCATAAGTGAACATATTTCAATTATAACCATCAATGTAAATGGACTCAATTCTCTAATTAACAGAAATAGATTGGCAGATAAAAAAGCAAAATCCAACAACATTCTGTCTACAAGAAACGCACTTAACTCATAAAGAAACTCATAGGCTAAAAGTGAAAGAATGGAAAACAATACTACATGCTCCAGCATCTCAAAAAGAAAAAAATCAGGGGTAGCAATCCTGTTTGCAGACAGTCTAAACTTCAAACCAAGATTGATCAAATGAAATAAAGAAGGCCACTACATATTGGTTAGGGGAAAACTTCAAAATAAAGAGGTGACACTCATAAATATGTGTGCACCCAACACAGGAGCAGCAATCTATATAAGGCAAACCTTAATGGACATGAAAGATCTAATATCCAATACCACAATCTTAACAGGAGACCTCAACACCCCCTTATCCAAAAAAGATAGGTCTAGCGGACAAAAACTTAGCAAAGAAGTAGCAGAGCTGAACCAGAACTTGGAACAAGTGGAATTAGTGGACATACACAAAGTGTTGCACCCAAACACTTCAGAATATACATTTTTTTCAGCTGTACATGGGACATTTTCTAAAATAGACCACATATTAGTATATAGGTCATGCTTAAGTATATGCAAGGAAACAGAAATTATCCCATGTATATTATCTGACCACAGTGCAATGAAATTAGAAATAAATGACAACAGAAACCACATGAACCCCAGAAATACATGGGAATTAAACAGCACTCTTCTCAACAACCAGTGAGTTACAGATGAGATTAAAAATATCTTGAATATAATGAAAATTCAAACACAACCTACTGGAATTTATGGGATGCAATGAAAGCAGTTCTTATTTTTTTGTTTCTTTGTTTTTTTTTTATCTTTTTATTACTTTTAATAAGAAATAACAGTGCAACAGCTTCAAAACAATAGTAGTATATTGCCAATAATTAATACAATACATATTGTTGTCCTCAGAGTAGTTAGAGCATAGGGTGTAGACATGATAATTTGAAAGCAGTTCTTTTTTTTTTTTTTAAAGAATTTATTTATTTTATTTATTTTCTTGTTTCAGAACCTTTATTTGTTTATTCACTCACTTTTATGGCCGGCTCAGCCCGCCCCAAGGGCAGGGCTGGTGCAGCATGTGGTGCCAGGGATCGAACCGCGGTCCCTGAAGCCGCCCAAGCTTTCCCAAGCAGGCACTTTAGACCACTGAGCCATCCCGCCGGGCCCTGAAAGCAGTTCTTAAAGGGAAATTTATAGCTCTGAACTCACACATTATGAAAACAAATAAATACTCTCCTGGAGCAGCTCAATCGACTAGAAATAGAAGAGCAAACAAAATCCAAAGCCCAAAGGGGGGAGAAAATTATAAAGATTAGAGCAGAAATTAATTCAATTGACACAAAGAAAACAATACAAAGAATTAATGAATCAAAAGCTGGTTCTTTGAAAGATTAAATAAAATTGATAAGCCGCTAGCTAACCTCATCAAAAAGAGGAAAGAAAAGACTCAAATTCAAGCAATAAGCAATGGAAAAGGTGAAATTACTACAGACACAGCAGAGATTCAGAGGATCATAAATAACTACTTTCAGAATCTTTACTCTCACAAAATTGAAGACACAGATGAAATGGACAGATTCCTAGAAAAGTATAAATTACCCAAACTCAATCAGGAAGATATAACAACTCTCAATAACCCAATAACAGCCAATGAAATACGAAATGTAATTTTTAAAAAAAAAAAAAAAAACCTACCGACAAAGAAAAGTCCAGGTCCTGATGGATTCACTACTGAATTCTACCAGAAATTTATAGAAGACTCATCCCAAAGTTCCTCAAACTCTTTAGTGAAATTGAAAAGGAAGCAATTCTTCCAAAATCATTCCTAGAGGCAAGTATTACACTGATACCAAAACCAGAGAGAGATGCAACTAAAAAAGAAAACTACAGGCCAATTTCTCTGATGAACATAGATGCAAAAATCCTCAATAAAATCCTCACCAATAGAATACAACTAAGCATCAAGAAGATTATACACCATGACCAGGTAGGATTCATCCCTGGGATGCAAGGATGGTTCAATATACGCAAATCTATAAGTGCAATACATTATGTCAATAGAGCCAAAGTCAAAAATCACATGATCATCTCTATGCCGAAAAGGCCTTTGACAAAGTCCAACACTCATTCATGTTCAAATTCCTACAGAAAATTGGAATAGAGGGCCTCTACCTCAACCTGATAAAAGCCATCTACAACAATCCAAAAGCTAACATAATTCTAAATGGGGAAAACCTGAAGCCTTTTACTCTCAAATCTGGCACAAGACAAGAATGTCCTTTATCACCACTCCTATTTGATATAGTTCTGGAATCATTAGCTACAGCCATTAGACAAGAGAGAGAAGTCAAAGGAATAAAAATAGGTAAAGAAGAAGTTAAATTATCATTATTTGCAGATGACATGATAATTTATTTGGAAGACTCCAAAAACTCCACCAACAAGCTACTAGAATTAATGCACAAATTCAGTAGTATAGCAGGTTACAAAGTCAACAGAAGTCAATGGCAGTCCTCTATACAGATAACAAACACACTGACAGAGAAATAATACCTTTTACTATAGAACTAAAGGAAATGAAATACTTAGGAATTAATCTAACTAAAGAAGTAAAAGAGCTCTTCAATGAAAACTACAGTACTCTAAAAAAAAAAAGAGATGCTAGAGGATTTCAGAAAATAGAAAGATATTCCCTGCTCCTGGATAGGAAGAACCAACATTGTGAAGATGGCCATACTCCCTAAACTGTTGTACAAATTTAATGCAATTCCTATCCAAATACCATCAACATACCTAACAGACCTGGAGAAGTCATTCCTAAAATTTATTTGGAACCAAAAAAGACCAAGAATTGGAAAGACAATCCTGAGCAACAAAGGTAAGGCAGGAGGCATTACAATTACTGACCTAAAATTATACTACAGTTCTACTGTGATAAAATCAGCATGATATTGGTAAAAACAATAGAATTGAGGACCAATGGAATAGAATAGAAGATGCGAAGTAAATACAAACACACTCAGCCACCTTATTTTTTATAAAGGGACCAAACATGTTTACTGAAAGAAAGATAGTTTCTTTAACAAATGATGCTGAAAAAACTGGCTATCCACATGTCAAAAACTAAAACTTGACCCAGG
>PVJA010047244.1:0-14744 GCA_004027025.1 Myocastor coypus
TCTTCTAATTTTAGGACAAGGTCTATACAATCTACAGGCTCTCACTATGTAGATAGGACTTGTGGTGATCCTCCTAGCCTCCCAAGCACTGGGATTATAAGCACACACTACCATGCCCAGTCTCAATCACCATCTCAGCGAGCCTTGGGGGTGGAGCCAGCACAGCTTGTGGTACTGAGCATAGAACCCAAGCCACTGCATTCTGTGTAAGAAGTGTTATGGTCTTCTTGATTTGCCACATTTGACACTTTCATCTTTACTTTATAATCCACATTTACTGTAAATCTACAAAAACACAAATAACCACATAATGGACTCTCTGAGATAAGAGCATTGGTTTTGTTTTTGATCCCTGAAGAAGCAGTTTTGAGAACATGTTCTAGCATTTTAAATAAATGTATAGATAGCTAACTTATAACCCAAAAATATTCAACTTAAAAATTCATTTGCCCACTCAGTGTAAGAGGCAGGTAGAGCTGAATCATCTGGGAAGCTGGGCTGCTGCTGGCTTGCTGCTCAATAAGAAACAGATGTATCTTAAGTGAGAATGTTTGTACTCATTTACAGAGCAGCAATATTTCAGTCTGGTCACAGCCATGACAATTCATGAGCAGTCTTTAGCATCATTTCTCCCTGGAAACAGAGAGAAAAATATAACTAACATTTTTTTTTTTTTCCCATGAGATTTGTCTAACATACTTGGTTTCAAAATGGACTCACACAAACCTTTGTCTTTGGGAGAATACACACAAAGGTAAATATGTAGAAGATGCTTTTGACCACTTCTAATAGAGACATGTATTTTCTGCAAGTCACAAAATGATTTCACTGGAGACATTAAATGACTAACGACAGCTTCCTATTGGTGCAAAATCACCTACTCATGTCTGCAGGGGAAGTAATGAAATATGATACTAATAAAAAGTAAAAATTATAATCACTGTGGATCTACACAACATTATTAAATATCCCTTGACAACTGTGAGAAAACTCTAAGTAATTATCAAGTCTCATTTTAAATTAAATGTGGCCCCGCGTCATTCTTGCGTAGGTCTGGTAATGAAGGAGACTTATGATGCCTTCGTATTGATGGCTGCAGTTGTTTGGCTGGCCACTCTTATGATATAATCTTTTTCCATTGCAATTTAATTAAAACAGTGAAA
Organism: Myocastor coypus; assembly: GCA_004027025.1. Taxonomy (NCBI): domain Eukaryota; kingdom Metazoa; phylum Chordata; class Mammalia; order Rodentia; family Myocastoridae; genus Myocastor; species Myocastor coypus. The sequence continues at coordinate 1,164 of PVJA010047244.1, forward strand.
GATCTGACCTTTGCTGAAGATTTTCTTATCCAAGGCACTAAAAATATCTTCTGGAAGCAGTCTGTCAATATGAGTTTTCAAGTACAATGCGGCTAGTCCTAGAGAAGAGGAGAAAGGAAATGAGACACAAACAAAATCTACAAAGGTGATTATCACACGGAGTTGTCATGAAGCCAGAGTCATAGGTTGTTTACAAGGAGGACATAGGTTGAAGCCACCTAGCTACATAAGGCAATGAATGAAAGTCCCCTGTCTAGTACCCACCATATAAAAATGTCTAATCAATGAGAACTTCTTGTTTTTCCCACCCTCTTCCAGGAATTATTTTTGTATCCCTTTTTGGTTTCGATGGTTTTAGAGGCCTTTATGCCATGATTGATGGAGAACTGTGGGAGAATTTTCTGTCCTTCTCGCCCAATAAATCTATGTAACCTATAGCAAAAGAGTTTGATGAAGAAGGAGCCTCTCTTTATTGATGAAAACAAAAGCTCAATACCTACTCTGTCCTCATATTTGAAATACTCCTGGACTGGTGAGATGGCTCAATGGTCTAAAGTGCCTGCCTAGGAAAGCCTAGGTAACTGCAGGTATTGCGGTTTAATCCCAGGCACCACATGCTGCATCAGCCCTACCACCCCTAGGGCAGGCTGAGCCAGCCATTAATATTCCTGTCTGACCACAAGATTAAAGCCTTTTATGTCCCTGCTATGGTAGGAGAGGAAGTTTCCTCCTTTTATTGTGTGAATGTAGGCTTCCAGTCTGAACTACACTGATGGTTAGAAAATGCAAGTAGCTAAGGAGAAATGTAGCCCATGCTGAAGAAGAAGTGCTGTTAATTTTGCCTGGGGTCAGCTCCTTCACTACTTCTAATTGCTATTTCTTAGGAAATGCACAAATCATTTCTGACTTAGCTTGTAAATAAGAATAATGTTGTTGATTGTGTAAACTCCTCAAGTTAATGGAGACAAATATCATCTAGAACATACATCTGCTTAGTATATCATCTGGCGTATACTTTTGTATAATACTAACTATAAAGTATTACCAATAGTAAGGAATGTTAAAAAAAAAAAAAGAAAAGAAAAGAGAACAGCAGTTGTGGGTCAAGTTAAGAAGCTACAAACTCTCCCAACAAAATATAAATTCAATATTCTGTGTGTCAAGCTCATGTTATTGATTAACTGAACCAAGTAGCATAGGTTAGTCAAAACAACATTGTTGATTCTCTAAATGGGCACTAAGTTCAGATTTGATTCAACTCATTCACACTGCATTTGTGTATTCTCAGTTCTTGCTGTGCTTTGACAAGTGTTTCCTTGTCTGAGTTTTAACTAATACCCTGCACCAACTGCACATTGCAAAAAGTGAAATAAAACTAAAATAGAAGAAAAGGCAAAGACAAACAGAATTTCATTTATCCTTTTCTTTTTTTTAAATTTTTTATTTTATTTTATTTTTTTCTTCTTTCAGAACTTTTGTTTGTTTATTTATTCATTTTCATGGCCGGCTCAGCCTGCCCTGAGGGCAGGGCTGACGCAGGATGTGGTGCCATTCAGGGATCGAACCGTGGTCCCTGAAGCCGCCCAAGCTTTCCTAAGCAGGTGCTTTAGACCACTGAGCCATCCCGCCGGGCCCTCATTTATCCTTTTCTATGGAGGTGATTTTCAAAATATCCTTAACAACCACTATGGAGTAAGCATCAACCAATGAGAAGGCATGTTGATTATAGACAGATGAAATGGTAAAAAGTGAGAGAATATATTGGTCTTGAACTTTTCCACAATGCCTAGAACTGAATCGTGCAGCAATACATATTCAATTAATGTTATTTGATTGAATCAAATCAAGTATTAACCTGGCCATCCCAAGAAAGTGAAGCTAATTAGGAAAACATGACTCAACAATTTAAAACTTAAGTATTTATAAAATAATTATTCTAACTTTCCTGTTTTATTTTTGTTAAGTTTTGTGTATGAGCTTGGGCATATATTGTCTGGATTCATTATAGTTTTTTTAATTATTTTTATTTCAACAAAATAACATTTGAGGTGTTTTAAGTGACAGAATTTAATGATCACTATTTATAATCCGTTTGTAGTTTGTAGTTTATAAAATTCTACCTTTATAGTGTATGAAGGGCCTTCTTGGGATTCCAGGGACAGTCCTTCAAAACTGAGAAGACTAGTTCAGCAAGGTCAAGTGAATTATAAAATCAGAGAACTGGTGAAGTACAGAGTGCAGCCTTCCACCCCAATCACACAGTTACAAGTCATGTAACATTCTCTCCACACCAGGCAGTTTCTTAGCTGCCTGTACATCCACACTAGGCTTCATCTATGGCAGATTCAAGTCTTACTAAAGAAGCAATTTTCCATCGTGCTTCTTGTATCCTAAGATTCAGGACCTAGGACAGCACCTGGGTGGACACTGTCTGGGTCAGTAGGGGAAATTGAGACTGTGAAATGCCTGCCCGTCTTTTTACATTCCCACAACTTTATTGTTCTGAGGGCAACACTAAGTTTCTCTGAGCCTGTTCCTCTCTCACATTCCTGGGAACCATGCCCAGCAGCTGTGCTCACCATCAGGACTGCTGTTTTCCCCACACACTCCAGTTGTCGCTCTTAAGTACGTCTTCAGCTCAGCTGATGATTTCGTGTGAGTAAATCAGAGTTGCTAGAGTAGTGAAAGCATCACAATTTTCATTGCGATTAAACACATATACTTTGCCCTTTTGCATCTGCTTTAAACAAAATACAGATTTTAATAATTATCGTGAGCAGAAGCATCTGGAAGATGTTTTGATACTACTTGAAATTAGACACCAGATGGGTTAGTCAATCTGGAACAGATGGTAACTTGGTATTAATTAATTAGAAGCCTGTACCTTTCCACTACTCATGATTCTCAGTGTCTAGAGATAAGTTTGCCATTTTTGGTTTGTTTTAGTTTTCTACATTCATCTTTCTAAACTACGTGGTTTTAAGAGAAAAATAGACCCTTGCTCTTTGACTAGAGACCATTTTGAGCACCCAAATATTCTGGGGCTGAAAAAAGGACTCCAGGGAGCTCATGATATTATCAGCAAATCTTAGAGATTCATCCTTGCTTCCAGACTTAGAATTTCTCTATTTCTACCCTGCAATCCATGCTATCCCACTTGCTCTTCTGTTCTTTTCTGGCAGTGACATTACTTGTGGGAACTTAATCCAAAGCACAAGTGGAGTACAGTATATTTTTATAAATAACTGTGCTTGTGGTGCCCATAATCAAATGTAGAACTCTCTGGAAGGCAACAGTTGAGGTGAGCCAATGAGAGCTAAGTTTGGAGCAAGACTTGTTTCAGTTTGTACATTGGAGTTTTTTGATGAAATGCATGGAGGAAAGAAATTGAGAAAAAGAGTAATTAGTTTTCTGATTCTCTGGATCACTGTCAGCCTGATAATGAAATTAGTGACCATAAGGTCACCAAGAATATGGCATAGGCCCACAGAGTCTTGTTGACAAAGGAGTGAGTTGGATTGATGAGGGCTAGTGTGCACATGAGGATAACATATGCACGCACGAGTCATTGTTGCCCTAGTTCACCTTTCAGATAATCAATTTTTTCCTTAAAGTAATAAGCGGAGGTAAGTGCCCACATGGTGTGGTGTCCAGAATTCTTAAAAGTTGCTATGACTATTACCATTCTTTGTCAACTTCATAATGCCTGAGATTCTGCTAAAGTAATCACCTCACAATTTTCATTTAAATATTTTATAGATAATTTTTAAAAATTAAAAGTTAAGATTAAAGTATAAAGTCACTAGAGAACTGATTAGAAGAATTTAAAAAAAAGAGAGTGAGAAGGTAACTGTCTCTGAAGTGGTAGTACTGGAAAAGGGGGAAAAAAGAGAGTAGGGCTATTGAAGAAAATCTTGTTTTGTCTTAGGCTAGCCTCAGAGGTCAGGTAAGACATAGCCAACTCTTCTTTGTCTAGACTTATCAGCTGTTTAGTTTCTGGTGTCTACTTGGCATATAGTGAGCTCTCTGACAACCTGATTCATAGAGAAAAGTGAATTTCAGAGAAAAGTGAATATCTGTAGTCCCACCACACTCAGAAGTTTCCCATTCAGAATTTAGACCATGCAGACTGAGGGGAAGCATCTTGGTTGTGAACTACTCATCTTATCCAATACTGAAAGCATACACATAGCGCACTTCACTAAAAATTAAACTTTCCTCTTCATATTTTAGATATTGCTGAATTTTTCTCAAAATTTTCTTATACTCTACTGTGGAAGGTAGGTAGATTGTTATTGGGACTAGGGCAGAGTTTCTCTGGATTTCTAGAGAAATCCAAATGAAAGATTTCTCTTATGAATTTAAACAATAAAATAGGACAAAAAGTTAAGAACTAAGTGAGTTTAAAGCCCTACAATAGCATCACACAGCCCCAGAAGCATAGCTCTAGGAGTAGAGGTGCATCTTTCTCCCACACCAGAGGAGAAACCCACATCTGAGGACAAGCCACCACACATCAACTTCCAAATCCAGGCACCATTGCCAATTGCTATTACAGACTCATGTGTACCTAGACAAAGGTACACTAATGTATTAGTGTGTAATCGCTATCTCCTTAATGAACCCTGTCAAGCCATGAATGATATTTGATGACTAGAAATTTTCAGATTGTATTCCTTAGGACCCCAGAGTTCCATACAGTTGTCCTATGGACTGTCTTAGAGAATGCCAAGAAAGACAAACAACTGAAGCTTTTCCTCAACCCTCAAGCTACCTATGCCATTGTCACTTCCAATAAATTAGTTCACCTCTCTTTGCATATTACAGTGGAGTTCTATGTAGTGTCTTCAGACAGATTCTGCATAGTCTCGCCTTTGGTACAGATTCTGCTACTTTAAAAGTATACTAATACTCAATGCCACTGATGGTACAGACCAATAGATCCAACTTTTATTAGAGAATTTCACAGAGATCCATGTCACAGAAGCCCAAATAATCTCAGGCAAGCAATCTCAGGCCAATGCTAACAAAAATGTGGGTATGCTATTCAGAAAGAAGAGGTTTGTTTTAGTTTCTTCCAGTGTCACAGCATGCAATGACTACAGTTCACCCTTTCCTAATTGCATATTTCTGAGTATCAGCTGGTTACCCACATGGATCTGGGGACGAATTTCCCATCCCTCACATCAGCTATTGTCGCATTGTAGTACCATACTCAGCATCTGTTTTCTTGACATTTCCCTCTTATGAGCTTCGGTTGATGTGAGTTTGTCCATGAAACAGATGTATTACCAAATGCTAATTAGATCACAACAAAGACTCCTAAATCAAGGACAAAGATAATTTTCCAACTTTCAACCTCTGTAGAGCTTCTAGAAAGCCTGGTAGTTCCTCCTCATCACATATCTGGTCTAATTTGAAATGTCTTTTAAACCTTAACGTAAACATTCCTGCTGAAGAAAGTACTTAGACAAGAGGAGATTTAAAATTTGATTCAGGGCCATCTCTTTTGAAACATGTGAATGAAACTCAATGTATATTCCTTCACTGCTATGAATCATGATAACAGGAAATGGTAGAAACACAATGTTAAGTAGAACATGATATTATACATTAGCTGCACACAATATGAATATTTTATGTAATACTTTTCTCTAGTATTCCACTAACCATTAATACCAACCTTTAGTATTTATATAACTTTATTTATGGAAATTTTATACAATATAATGAACTTATGTAATTTTTTTTAAAATTAGATACATAGCTAAAAATATTGCCTGTTACTCTAGTTATTAAGCAACTTCAAGCTTCAAAGCAGAACCAACCTGAACTAGGAGAAACAATTCTTAAGAATAAAATTGTTTGCTGCTATTTCAATGTGTTACAGAGAAGGCTGTCTTTAACTCAATAGTCTAACACCAAGTTGAAGTGGTAATTAAAGACTCAGAGGATTTCAATCTCTCTTCCTGGGAAGTTAGCACTATGTGACAAATAGAACCCTAATATTTTTACTTCTTCAGTGGTAAGAAATCATCCCTAGAATTTACTGATAGCTAGAATTAAAGAGCCTCAACTAATAAATAGTATTTTAAAGATATTCACTGATGAATCTTCACTTCCCTATGTGCCATGTGAAAAAAAGGACAAGACCCCAAAATAATAGTCTAGTAATAACTACCAGTTTGAATTCTATGTATAGGTGAGGCACTCTACCAAAGGCTTCCTATATTGCAGTGTGCTTTGTAGAACAGTTTCTTTCCAATGTAGAAAACCTTTCAGACAATTTTGCCTGGGCAAGTAGCAACCATTTGGGGGAGGAAGATGTAGCAGGACATTTTATGACCCAACAAGGACTTTTCCCCGCATGCCCTGGCACTTGTAAAAGATCAGCAAATTACTTACGTAATAAATTATACTACTTTGGAGAGCAATAAAAACTAGAGCCCCCACTGGCTACATTCAAGATTCAACTCCACTGAAACTTTTGTAGTGCAGGGAAACGACACAAACTAAAGACTTATGTAGGAAAAGGTATTAAAGACCCCAAAAGGGAACTTGGATTTAAGGAAGGGATATAGACTAGATGCTGACTGAACACCACACCCCACTGCCTTTGTACAGTTAGATCAGAAGGAGCTGGCATGTGCTCAGCTATGTCCAAAATCCCTGGATAGTCTGACATAACAAAGTGAGATGGTTTGAGATTGTAATAAACTATCACCTTGCTTTTGAAACTGTAGATCTAGGTCTCAGTGGAGATCCACATAATTATTTCTCTTCTGATTTCCATGCTAGATTTAGATAGATAAGAAAGTGACTTGGGAGTAGCTTGCATTGTATTCTTCTGAGGTTGAAGAAAATACTTGCATAGATAAAGCAATTAATGACAGCAATGTGACCATGAAGAAACGTGAAGACTTAGTAGTTCACAGCTACAAACATTGAAATGTTTTATTGATTCAAAAGAAAAAAATTCTTGTGGATAATGGTAGGTACATTTTCAGAATGTAACACACTACACATGTGTATATGCACGCAAACGTGCACATATATGCATACACACATACATACTACACAAATCCATACGGAAAGAGGATAGAGGACTCAGAGACACCTGGATGTCCCGGTGCAGCATGCGCTGTGCACACCCATGGGCGAGTCACGTCTGCATGGTTGCCACACCTCAATTTCTCTTTGCATGCTTCCTTTCTCCCTTCCTGCCCTCTGCAGCCTGACCCCAGCCCAGCTCAGCCCATTCTAAAATTATCAGTAACTACAGCTGTCTGGAGGATGTAACGCTTCCAATTTGCTAATTGGCTGTAGAGATACCATTTCGAAAATAAGCCGAAGTCAAAGGGTGCTTATAAATGCCGCTTAGATTAGGAGCAGTGAACTTAGGGCTGTGGGTAAAAAACAATCTGTCTTGACGTGGATTTAGAACTCAAAGAGACTTCTGTGTCTCTAGGCCGTAATAAGGAGGAACACGCAACCATGGATGGGACTTCACAAAAAGTAGCATCTGGACATTGCTGTTTTGACTTCTGCAAAGCAAATCTGTACCACACATAGTCTACCACAGTAATTCCTTCTGGAACAGCTTTTTCCTGTGCTTAGAATGAAGCTTAAAATGCCTAAGGCATTGTACTGTGCTCTGCCTTATTTAGCTCCACTTATTTTTACAGCCTCCTCTTTTCCCGCTCTCCCGCTCACTGTCCACAAAAATACTTAACTGGCCACTACCCAAGTGGTCCACATAGTTAATAGAATTCCAATACAAATTTTGACAGAAGCGTAAACTAATAAATTGCCATGCTAATCCAAAATGCATGTGGAAATGCAAAGGACTGGGAATAAAAAGTCACTGACAGTCTGGAAGGACAGCAAACCTGGAGATGTCCTGCCCACAATCAAAACATATTATAATTCTATACGAATGGTGTGAGATTGACAAAATCATATACAAAAAGCTTAAGGGAACTGAGTAGGGAGTCCTGACATATGTATATAGGTACAAATGATAACGAGAATCGTACCTCAGTGCCACAGGTATATGATAGTCATTACAGCAAAGTGAGCTGAATGACGTATCCATACAGGAAAGAAAATAAATTTAAATTCTACTTTGTAATATGCACAAAACCTAACTCGGCATCAATTTAGATGTAAACATGAAGTCAGAACACTTAAAAGAAAACATGCAAGATAGTTTGGGAGTAGAAAATTTCTTAAATCACCACAAGCAGTATAAAAAAATTTTAAATGAAAATTATAATACTTTTGTATGCAGCAGTGGTAATGATACCCAGGGCTTTGTGCATGCTAAGAAAGTACTCTACAACTACACAATGTTTCCTTTACCAAAACCACAATTAAGATAGTGAAAAAGGAAGCTACTCAGTGTGAGATGATATTTGCAGCACAAACATCTGAAAAATTCATATCAAAAAATATAATGTGAGTCGGAAGTGGTGTTACATGCCTGCAATCCCAGAACCTGGGAGGCTGAAGCAGAAGGATCACTGTGAGTTCGAGGCCTGCCTGGAGCTCAGGACTACAGTGTAAGTTCAAGGCCAGCTGGAACTTCACATGAAAGCCTATCTCAAAAAAGACTAAGTAGTAGTAATAATAAAAATAATTCTTATAATCTTGTAAGGAAAACACCTATGGAAAAGTAAGTGTGACCTGGTAGTATACAGAAGACAGTAACAAAACACAGAAACATCTAACTTCCTCAATTATCTGAGATATACATATTAATATTATAGCATGAATTTCTACACCTGCATAGCCTAATTCTAAAGATTAATGATATCAAATAATGATGAGAATGTGGCATAACTCAAATTTTTGTGTAGGCAGTAAAGTAAATAGAAACAGAAGTTTGGCAAATATTTAATTTTTGCTCTCAAGGCTCTGCACATCTAAGAACAAACTGACACTGGAAAGAATCAATTTCATGAGAGGTTTTGAAATTACTTCAGTGTTGTCAATGCAGAGGCTTGAATGATTAATACTGAAAAACATACTTATTTAAACTAATTATGTGCAGAACATTTGACACACAAATTCCATTTCTAGCTACATATCCAACAGGAACACGTATATAGAAAGAAGTACATAGGAATGTTTAGGCTGACATATCTATAGTAACTTCAAACAGGAAACACTTCAAGTGTCCATCAACAGTAGAGTGAATCAACAAATGATGATATATTCTTATAGGATGACACTACGAATAAGCTAAAATTACACTCCAAATATCTCACACATAAAGTTGAAAGAAAGCAGACACAAAAAATAATACATGTTATGCAACTCAGCCATCTACATGAAGATCTAAGACAGGAAAAGCTGTATGATGGGACAGAGAAGTGAACAATGAAGGGAGAGCAGGTTCCTCTGTCTGTGATGTTCCTTTTCTGAGTTAGTGTTACTCACATTGTCCAAGTTATAAAGGATCATTCAGCTGTTACGGTTTATTTTTGAGCTTCTCTGTAGGGGAGTAACGCTTCTGTAAAATAATTCACTTTTTAAAAAGAATTTGGGGAAAGCAGTCACTTTTGTTTCAGAGAGGTTTTTGACTCTTAAGTCATGGTTAATGAAAATTCCAGGGAAGACTTACTTAGTAAAAGGAAAAAAGGAAGGAAGGAAGGAAGGAAGGAAGGAGGGAGGGAGGGAGGGAGGGAAGGAAGGAAGGAAGGAAGGAAGGATGGAGGGAGGGAGGAAGGGAGGGAGAGAAGGAAGGAAGGAGGGAGGAAGGAAGGAAAGCAGGCAAGCAACAAGGAAGGAAAGAAAGAGAAAGAGAAAAGAAAGACAAAATAGAAAATAAGTCAAAGGTAATTTAACTTGGGACATGAGAACATTGCACTGCTGTTTATTATATTATCCTAACTTTGTAAATGCTTCAATTTTCTGCAACAAAAGCTTTTTCTCCTCTAAAAAGACAATAAGATGTAAAACCTAATTTACAGATAAGTAAAATCCCACTGCTATTTTTTTTTTTTTTACTTTATTTACATTACTTTCCTAAGGAAACAAAGATTCGTGTTCATATAGAAAAGCTCTCTTTTTGACCACTCAACTCTTTGGAAAGTTCTTTCTGGTGGGTTCTATTTTCTATCTCCTTAGACATAAAGAGATTCACTGTTTCCTCCTGATGGAGACTTCCACCAGCCAATTAGGGGCTCTCCCTCCCCCACAACCCAGCAAATGACTGACTGATGAAAATAAGCTTCGAAGGAGAACACAGAGGAAAGCGCACAGAAGTAAAGCAGATCGGTGGAAAAGAAGAGAGATGTCAGGGTGAGGACAGTCTGGTGCCAAGTCAACTGAAGAGGAAATGATTAATTACAGGAGTGAGCAATCGCGGTGCCCCTGAGCGCTTCCGTGAATCTGGTGATGCAGGTTAGAGTCCAGAATAACAGCACAATTGATTCCAGTGGGGAAAACACTTTTTAAAAATATGCATGCCACACACAGATGGCCCTATTTTTTAAAAGAAAATATTTCTAAGGCTGCTTTGAGAGATCAGCACAGAAAAGCTACAGATAAAATCAACAGATAATTTTATTTTCCTTATACCGAAATGTTCTTCCTAAATTAGAGAATAGAAGAGTGCTGTATAAAACTGATTTATTATTTAAAACTATGCAGAAAATAGTTGCCATTATGAAGTTCTCCATCTATAAAAATATCCTAAAGCTGCTATAAATTGCCATTTTAATATGTGGTTTCACATGTTTGTATCATTTGCACTTCTCCACAAGGTTAAACTTTTTCCTCATATATAAAAATACACCCTAAATCTGATTTATTTTTACCTTGAAATTACCATTTTAATACATTGTTTTGCAACATTTTTATATCATTTTCGCTTCTCCACAAGGTTATTTTTTGTTAATTTTTGTCTCCCCATCAGCTAAGGGAAAGTACTGAGCCTTCCCAAGGGAGAGGAAAGCATTTCCTTGGCCCATAGTCTGGCTCTAGCAGCCATCTTGCCTCTTCATTAGAGAGGAGACTGGAAGTGGGCTAAATTTCCTCACTAAATTGCAGCTTCCAGTTGAATGCTTAGCAAGCTATATGAATAGGCCCTCTGAGGTAGCTCTGTTCCTTGGAAAAGTATGTCTACTACGTCTGCACTCTTACCTACTCAAGGTCATGCTGAGTACTATGCGGCTGAGGCCTAGCACATAGCAGACAGGAGCTTCAAAGGTTACACAGGATGTAACAGATGACCTATTTCTTGGCAAAGTGGAAGTGCATTAAGATGAAGCATAAAATGCATTAAAATGCAAGATATACCTCATCTTTCTCTTTGGCAGGGCCTGAACTCCTTTCCATCACCAGTGGTACAGAGGATGAGCACAGAGAAAAACTGAAAGAGGAATTCCAAACAGAGGGTCACCACTGTCAAGATAATAAGAAAGGAACCTCTGCTTCCTTAGAGAGTACTGAGTTACTCTGTAGCAGTGCAATAGAAGAGCGATGTTAACTTGCACTGAGTCAAGTTTTCTGGGTATATTAAAGATCCTTCTAGGCATCACTTGAAAAATGTATAGAACCTAAAATAAGATGTGAGTTGTCTCTTGCACTGAGTCTGATATTTTTTTCTAATTTTATGATAGTGAAACATCTGACTTTAGAACACAGGGACAAGGGGTATGAAATAGCAGGGAATAACAGAAATCAAATCCTAAATTGTCCTCCTGACCACACCTGTCTATACATTTTTAATCAGTTCCCTACTGTGGAATAATTGGGTAAAATTATTTTCAAAATAAACCCTTTTATAGGTATGTCCCTTTTATATAATTAACTGTCTAATCCCATAATTTTTATTGCTTTCAATGAGAAAAAAAGATAAAATAGCAATGAAACAGTTTCAAAATAAGTTGGTAGGATGATTACAATAATTAATACCATGTGTATTGTTGTCTTCATAGTAGTTACTCAGAGGAGACAATGCAGACCTGTTACCTTGTATAAACAATAGTAGTTCAAACTTTTATTGTCAATGAGCTAAGACAAAGTAGCTATATATCTGTCTTAACTCTATTATAGACAGATATAAATATAGATATACATTTCTTTTTAAAGTTTCTAATACTAGGAGAATATATCATACCATGTCTTATAAGTAGATTGTAAGTCAAAAATACAGTATGAATCATAAAACAAAAAGCATAATTAAACAATATTTAGAAAATTAATTAAATATTAATTAATTAATTAATATTAAATTAAATATTTCAAAACAATATTCCAAAATTCAAATCAAGTCACGAGTCCAATTTAGAGGCCAGACTGTTGTGTATCATATGTACAAAACTGCAGTCAATTCAGAGTACACACATACTATTTGAATAGGTTAATACATACAAAGCCATCAACTAAGAATAAGTTTCCATAGTAGTAAAGAATTACTAAGAATAAAACATAACACAAAGACTCGAATGACAAACATATGACCAGAACTTCTAACAGTTTGGGAATAGTATATCTCACAAAGTTCTAGTATGTCATAGACATGGACAGTGTCATTGACACTTAATGGTGGCCCGGTGTCACTTATGGGCCTGAGCTACTGCTATTGCCTTGATATCCACTCTATATACCCAGAAAGAATCATGACTCATAGTATGCAAGAGAAGTCCATTTGTAGAATACGCTGATGGACATATTCTGCTGCTGTATACAAAAGAATAGTTGAAAGATTGCTTTTGTGTACCTCTTTTTCTCCTGTGTTTAATTGTTTGCTCTATTTGGTAGGTTCATTACATTCTCCTTCATGGAGTTGTGGTCATTTTGATTCCTCTCTAGTATGTCCATTAGTAAACTGTGCAGGGTTCGTTTTGTCATCATTAAATTGTTTAGTTGTTCTTTGTGCTGGAAGTATTTCACTCTCCATTGAACTTGAAAGAGAGTTTTGCAGGGAATAGCAGTCTGGGCTGGAATTTACTTTCTTGTAAGACTTGTAGTACTTTGTTCCATGTTCATCTTGACTGGCTGCTTTGTAAGGAGAAATCTGCTGTTATTCTGATGGGTTTTCCTTTAAATGAAATCTGTTTCTTTTTTTCTAGAGTCTTTTAGTGTACTGTTCCTGTACTTAATTTGTGGGATCTTGATTATTATATGTCTGGGTGTGGCTTTAATTAGTTGATGTTATTTGGAGTTCTATATGCTTCAGTTACTGAATGTCAAACTGTTTCCCCATATTTGGGGAGTTTTCTGCTATTGCTTCTGCCCATATTCTTTTTATATCATTTGTACAGACTCCTTCTTTCTCACTGATGCCTATTGGTCTCACTTGTTCATCTTCACATCATCTTGCCGATGTTGAATTAATTTTTCTTGCATCCTAGTTGTTTTAAGGGATCTTTTCTTACCTCTTCACTAGCTGAAATGGTATCTTTAAGGTCTAAGAGTCTATTTTCACTTCATTGAAACAGTTTTGCCAGCTTGTGATTGAAATTTTAAGTTCCAGTATGGCACTTGGAATCTGTTTCATGCATTCTATTACTTTCCTATATTGTTCATTTAAGGATTTTATCATTTTTCTATTCTCTTCTGTTTTTTTTT
>PVJA010047245.1:0-14738 GCA_004027025.1 Myocastor coypus
AAAACTAAAATTTGACTCAGGTCTATCACCATACACTAAGCTAAAGTCAAAATAAAAGAAATTAAAAAATAGATTTATGAAATTAAGAAAAATTGGCAGCTTTTCATTAAGAGGCCTAGGCAGTTTATACACCCTTCAACTGTCTTCCATAATGAGCTTAGATTGCATTCCCCTGGTAACTACTGATGGTAGGCACTTTCCCGCATGCCTCTTGACCACTTGTGTCTTTTTTTGAGAAATGGTCTGCTGAAATATTTTGCTCATTTTTAAGCTGTGTTTTTGTCTTATTGAATTATAGAGTGTTATGTTTTCATATAACAATAAAAAACTTTATGTTCTGTCAAGAAAAAAAACAAAATAAAATAAAACAATAAAATAAAAATAATAAATATTTCTAAAAATTTAAAGAGATTTAATCAAAGAAAAGTTATATCTAGAGACTGGGCATGGTGACGCACACCTGTAATCCCAGTATTTGAGAGGCTAAAAACAGGAGAATCATTGCAAGTCCGATCTGTGTAGGTATACTGTATAAAGCATACACTAAATATATAAAAACAGTTATATCTTTTAAATGAAAAGTTTAATAAGGCTCAATGAATTTCTAGGACAAAGTTTTAAAGTGTTCTTTGGGAAGATCACATTGATTCTTTCACCTGTGATTTTTTCAATGCAAAATATGGCCTTCATCACAGGTAAAAATGGAAGAGAAAGCTTTAATGTGGCAGAAGGTGACACAGTCCCACATAATGTGAGACAGACTGAGAATGATGGTTTCTGTGTGTCCAGAAAGCATAGTTCAATTGAGTAAGATGAGTGTTTACTATGCAGGTTTTCTAATTAGCCTTGAAAAGTTTCAGGTCAACATTGAGACTTCAGCCTGTTTCTATCTCAGTTGATTTTTTCCTTCTTCAAAAAATTATTCCATTATGAATAGGGAGATAAAGACACTAAAACATGTATTTATTGCCAAGTTAAATGGTTAAAGATATGTGTCAGATACATATTAGTTTCTTCTTTTTTTATTTGCCTAGAAATACATTCTGGAATTCGAAGGCCTAATCAGTTATCTACTAACATTACTATAATTATCATGAGCTCATCACATAAAGCTATGAAAGAGATTCACAGTAATAGTAACATGTTTTAAAAACTCTTTACTCAAGGATCCTGTTAAAAATCTTGAGATCATTAAAAAATTGTTCTTGAAATCTATTTCTCTCAACTATCACTTTTAATCCATTATCAAATGTCCACAGACTGATTTGTTAGGTTATGAATTATTTCATTAAACAAAGGAAACTCTTCAGATGAATTTCTCTAGTTTCCCTGCTGAGGATGATAGCCCACAGCAGAGTCTGCAAATATCTAACGATGAATTTAATGAGATTTGGAATGTACGTTCTACAAGTGCAGCTCAAGACGTCCTGGTATCAACATTGCAAAAGTGCAGCTACCCAGATCTCTTGCTAAAATCTGCTTGGCGTATTTTTCCAGAGCCCACTATCTTTAACAATAAGAAGCAAACCATTGGCGTTAAGATATTCAACAATCTAGTATATACAGAAAGGCTCTGTCCTGTTTTTTTTTGTTTGTTTGTTTTTCTGTGTATCCATGCCTCATAGACTCAGAGCCCGAAGAAGGGCACCATTCTTGTTCCTTCCCATAGCCATGTTAGAAATGACCTCTATGTGTGACCTTGGATATATTCTATTTCAGAAGGAAAATTTCTCCCTAATGTGTTATTTAAGAGCAGACAGTTTAAATTGACCCAAACAAATAAGCTGCAATTTTTCTGAAGGCAAGCCAGTTATAAGTAAAATAATGTGGCAAAAAAATTAGTAATTATACAAAAATCCATGATCATAAACAATGTTCTTTAAAAAACTTTATTTAACTATGAAGTCATCCAATAAATAAATAGATTAAATATTTACTATCGTTTGATTGCAAAAAAAATGTAGAAAACAAAAATTAAGGAAAAAATGTTTGCCACTTGGAAACTTCTTGATTCCAATATAGGAAATGTTGTTTGGAGGTGGGATACATTACTCTTGCAGAGCATTTGATAAAAATGCACACAACATTATTCGGATAGGCTGGTGTAAACAACATTTCATAAAGAGATTCTTAAGATGTATATCTCAGATACAAAGTGAAACCATCTCACAGAAAAATATAAAGCATTGATTAAATTTTGCTTTATGATATGTCTCAGCCACGAATGGACAGAATGGGAAGTTGTGGAAAAAAATTCTAACAGAGCCCGTGAATATTAAACATAGTGTCAAAACAGAACACTAGAAAATTCTCAGTAAGCGTAACGTATGTGATGAAAAGGCTCTTTTGTTGCTACTTAAGGCAGGTATATGGCAAGAATAACATGAAAGAGAGATTCAAAAAATTGTATAACCATACTAAAAAATTTCCTCACAAATACACAAGTTAGGAAATACACCCAAAAAATCCAAGCTGCAAGCACAGAATTTCAAAATTTGACAGGCTATAGTCTCAGATTTTATTTACAATTCTGATATTACAGAGGAAATTGTTATTACTGGCAGCTTCTCAGACTCTGTTGGTACCAAAATTCCAACAGAACATTTGCTAAGTTTAGCAATAAGCAACATTTTTCTTTCTCCAATCTTCTCTTCTATTCTTGTTGCTTTATTAATCCGTGCATAAACTGTGTATTTATTGATTGCCTAATAATTGTTACATGCTGGTTTGGAAACCTCTTGTACCTCCTCTTGTAATGTATGGATTATGTTCTATGCAGAAAACAATGCATACACACACACAAATCATTCACTAAATAAAATGGTGACTTTTCAGAAGTTTGCTCACTTGTTTCTGTAGAGAGTAGCAAGCTGAAGTCAGGGATGGAGGCGGACAGAGGCCTGTTAGGAGGCAGCTGCCATACTGTAGATGTGAGATCATGGTAGCTTCATTCACTAGAAGCCACGGAGAACTCAAATTTAGATCTGTTTTGATACAGAAGGGAGGAAATGTTGCTAGATTGGCCATGAGGTTCTTAAAATTGCATCAAAATCTTCCATGTTTCCATACTTACCTTTTTTTTTTTGCCTTTTTGAGACAGGGTCTCACAGTGCAGGCTATCCTTGAGGTCACTTTTGTAGCCCATGCTGATCTCGAACTTACATCAATCCTCCTGCCTGAGCCTCCAAAGTACTGGGATTACAGGCATACGCCACTACACTGGCTCATACTTATCTTATGTTCCCATTGAGACTCCTACTTTTTTCAATATATCTAATTTAAAATTGAAAAAAATAAAATGGGAAGGTACTGTATTCCTGTGATCATTATTTGTTTTCATATAGAGAGAATATTTTGTTTCTGAAATAAAAGCAGCATATATATAGTGAACTTCAAAAGCTGTTAAATGTTTTTGTTTTTGTTTTTGTTTTACAGTACCAGAAATTGAACTCGGAACATTACATTTGCCAGGCAAGCATTTATTCTACTGAGCGATTTCCCTGGCCCTCTGGGAATGTATTAAAATAGAAGAGAGTGAAAGAGTCAGTTATATGATTGAGTCAATTAAGAGACCAGTGTTTATAGGTTAGTTACAGAGGCCACTAAAATTCTATATCAACACGAAATGTATGGTAATTCCTAAATTTGGAATTAGAAAAAAGAGAAATTAGGGGAATAGTGTTGAGCTGCATTCTAATTCTGGCTCTGCAATTGTCTTATTTTGTGAGCTTGATCAGATTATTCCTTTATATCATTTTCCTCATGACAAGCTCAACTGATGACCACATGTCATAGAACTGCTGACAGCAATGAGTTAACAAGTCACACTTAGAATCCAGGGAGAAGTATAATATTACTGCAGTGATAATATTTAATGAAATAAAGGGTTGTTCCAAAATCTTTGCAGAAATAAAGCAATATGCATTTATTCAAACAGAAATGCCTGCTTGCCCAGGCCTGTGTCAATTGTATTAACACAACTTGAATGAGTTATGAATTAGTTCACAGTATGTTGTTAGAATTTGAAATACTTTAAATAAAATTTCCTCCACAAAATTGTGACTTTAGATTAAAGTATTCTTTTTTATGATTAAATTATCACTTTTTCATATTGTTTGTGGACATAATTTACTTAAAATCACTGTCTGAGTCACTCTTTACTCATTGCTGGGACAAATGCCCGACACTCAAAATGAAGGAAGGAAAGGTTATTTGGCTCAGTTACTGAAGGTTTCAGTCCATATTCGGCAGGCCCAAGGCTGAATGGAGCAGGACAGAGAGCATTCAGTTCATGGCGGCAGAACAGCAACAATCACAACAGAGGCAATTAACCAACTAGAGCGGCAGACAGCAACAGCACTAGTGTGTCTCTCTGTCTCTCTTTAAATTACATTCAGGCTTTCCACTTCAGCCTACCCATCTTAGGCTACACCCATAATTGCAGAAGTACTTAAAGCACATAATCCCAGGTATCATGGATCAATTCTCAAACTCTAGATCAGTAATAAATCACATAATCCCAGTACCTCATGAGTTAAGTCTCAGTCTATAGAAGTCCCTTCCCAATAACTGCATGAGGCTTTGGGGGGACAACTAGACGTAAACTATAATGATTATCAATTATAGAGAATATGTTCATGATTACAAAACCAGAATAAGGTACATTTTAGGCTGTGTTCGTGATCATATGAGTATCACTTAAGCCTCTCAGTGTTAAAACATTTTGATTTCTCTGCAGTACCAAGTGAGTAATGTATCAATGTGAAATTTAATTTGAAGATGAGTAGCTTTCAGAGTTCAGAAATAGTCTTTTTTTTTTTGTCATGGTCAGCTCAAAATAAACAAGTCCTCTAATTTAGTGGTCCAGATGAGTAGAATTCCTGAATCAAGAAGCAGAAACCACCTTGGATTTACTTACGGACTCCATGGTACTGACCATATTGAGGGGAGAAGATCTGGATGAGTTATTTCTGATATACATCAATGGCACCTGTGTCTCTCTCATTGCCAGGAAGGTGGTTTCAGTGAGAATGGCTACAACAGTTCCTATGATTTTTGTATTTAAAGTATCTACCAGTCCTGTCTTACTTTCATTATGCTTTGATTTTTTAAAATATTTTTTTTTATTTCTAGGAATTATTCATTGTGATATCACAAGGGTATAGGGCCAAAATTTAATGGCATAAAGGATTCATTCTACTTTAAGGGCACTTGACCAAGCATTGTCTGTGGCACCTGAGAGTACCTCAAGAAAATTAGCAACCAGTCATCAAATGACAACAATCTAAGGTGGAAGATACACTGAGGTGAGGGGGTGAGTATGAGCCAAAACATAACCTGCTGAATGATGCTCTGCCCTGAAGTAAACATAAATCTATCCTAGAAAGTTATTTGCCTCTAAAAATAGGGAATGCTGGTTCTACAAGAGTTGGGGACAAGTTTTTGACAAGTTTGGTGATTTTAGGCAAAGAAAAAGATTATAAAATACAGAAAAGGTATATTTTGTTCATATTTCTAACAATACCTCTAGTTATCAAAAATATACACTATATGTCACAATTGGCTAATTTAAGACCAAGTCCAAAGTTATTACAGTTATTATAGCAGGTTTGAATAGTAAATATTTTAGTATGGTTATAATATTTCCTATCCATTGCATTTAAACTGCATTCATATGACAGGAGATTATAATTAAGAATGATATGGGCTTTTGGGTTTTACTATATCAATATTTCCTGTTAATTAGTAGATGAATTTAATCACATTAAAATTAAGCCTGTTTGCTTAAAATGAGCTTCAGATGTATTTTTAAAAATACAGTTTATTTGTTATTAAAGTCAATTAGAAAATATCCTTAGACTCAGTCCTTGAGTTGAAAATCTCATCTTTCAGATCCTCACCTTTAATTGCTTTTCACTCTTAGGTTCTTTCACCGGCTGGTGTGCATTACTGCTGTCACTTTCATGTCTCTGTCATATTTTATAGCTCAGTTAGTTTAAATTAGAACTCCCCATTTAAAATGTCTAAAACAGCCGGGCGTGGTGGCTCATGCCTGTAATCCCAGCACTCGGGAGGCTGAGGCAGGAGGATTGGTGCAAGTTCAAGACCAGCCTGGGCTACAAAAGTGAGCTCAAGGCCAGCCTCAACTGCATAGCGAGACCCTGTCTCAAAAAGACAAAAAAATAAATAAATAAATAAATTAAATTAAATTAAATGTCTAAAACAATACCCTGTTTTCTCTTCAAAGCATATAAATCTTTGGCTTTAGAACAGTACAATTTATAAGCTGTATCAACTTCATGTAACTTCCCAAGCACTATTATTTATACCAGAATATAGATGGCCCTGAAAAAAATTAATATGTTATCACTTTTCAGGAAATCTTGCTTCTATTACAGTCATTAGCATTTGAGCTGTATCTTTCTTTGGTGACGCGAATTTTATTACAGGAGGAATGCTCCACATCCTCCAGCCTCAAATATCTTCTCTGTGTATGAATCCAAAGATAACTGCGGAAAGTACACTTGATCCTCACCAATTAAAAAAAAAAAAAGAAATACTCCATTGGGATGAATTGGTAAGTGAAAAATCCTGCAAATGATTATGTTAAATTAAATTTCAGAATGATGAAAGAGCTGAGAGAAAAGTGTGATACAGATCTTAACTGAATACTTCAAAGTTGAAATAAATAATAGTAACAATTATCCTTTGATTATATAACTGCCTTTATCTTACAGAGGCCTTTTTTATTAACTCCCTTTATGTTGGCGACCCTCTTATGAGGTACTTCATCTCTATTTAAAAATCAAAGAGGGGAAGGAGGAAGGCTCACTGGATCACAGCACAGGTAAATGGCAGAGCAAGGCCATCTGATGACAAATTCAGAACTACTTCCACTTCCTCACATTGTATTCCAAGAGCTGTATTCCAAAAGTGTTGCAAACCACAGTACATATTTCCAGAGTAAACCCTGAGGGGAACTGACTAACATTGTCAGATACAAAGAATTACATATTCTTTGTAACATAGGTCTTGCTTTATCTTCTCTTAACCATCCAGCAGAAAAGTCTAACCATAAGATATTAAAAGGAAAGCCATATTAATATGCTGAGTTGTAAAAGGCTCAAGTCAACAGTGCCTGATAATGCCAGATGAGCTGATAATCCACTACTGCTCTGGATTCTTGGACTGTATTTATACAGCTACTTTCTCTTTGTGCAATGATGTGCTAATGATGTTTAGACAAGAAATCATGCCTGAATCTTGTACTCTGAACAACTACAATGAAGACATTATGCAATGTATTAATTATTGTAAAATAAATAATAATAATTTTTTAAATGTAACATTTCTGTGAACCACCTCTTCATTCTTTTTCCTCTCACAAAACATCTGTTTCTCTACTTACTATTTCATGTACTTTTTCCCTTTAATTACTTTTTGTGTCTCTCATATGAGAGAAGCCATGTAATGTTCAAGCTTGTATGTCTGACTTAACTTCACATTATGATTCTGAGGTGCATCTGATGGGAGGGAAGATGTGTCTGTTTCATTCCAGTCTATGAATTAGAATATACTTCAGCTGATAGTAAATTGTCACATTATTTTTCCTTGGGAACATCTCTAAGCTGGTTCTCCAACTAGTCCTGCCACTTGATTACATAAAATTACATAAAATTATTATATAAAATACCATCATCGACATATAAAAGACTGGAAATGGTGGCAAGCACCTGTAATCCCAGTGCTGGGGAGGCTGAAAACTAGAGGATCACTATGAATGCGATCTACATAGTGAGAAGCTATAGATTCTGTACTCAATACATAGAAATATTCCATCACTGAAAATTGGTCTGTACAGAGGGACTAACGTCCAATAAATAAAAGAAAAAAATAAGGTCAGATAGAAAGGGGGAGAAATAAAGCCATGAAGAAAGAAAGAAAACCCCTTTCAAATTAGATTACAGAAAGACCATGACTTCTGCCTAACTACGTTCTGTCTCTCCAAGGAAAGCCAGTTTCATGTTGTGATCTACTCTATGAAGATCTAACTCACTAATACAAGAAAATAAGAGTACAAGATGTCTCTGGTCAGTAATGAGGGAGTGTTTGACAAGGTCAGTCACATAAGGAGCTGAGTCACCCTCAGCAACCCACATGAGCGTGGGGCTGGATATTCCTTCACTCTCTGCTTTAGATGAGATAAATCCAACTGACAGCTTAGTTGCCTCCTGGTAAAAGGTCAAGTACCTAGAAATGCTAAGCCTAATTTCTGTCACACAGAAAACATGAGATCCGGAATCCTTTTTGTTTAAAGCTACTGGGCTTTGAAAAAATCCACAATAAAAGGTTGCTAATACATTAAAAAATATTTTGAGTAAAGTTTCTTCTGTTCTGTAAAAGAAATAGCTCACTGGACCAAGCATCCTAGTGTCAAGCAAAATAAAGTTAAGTCACACTGTAACTGCACCCTCTTCTTGTAATTTATATGAATTGCCTCTCGGGAATGGAACTAGTCAAGCCTTCCCATATTTTATCAGCTACTGACAGTTCATTAAGACTCTTCCCCTGAAGGATTTAGCCTGCTTCACAAGAATTTTGGAGAATTTCTGAGTGCAAGCATATTTTTCTGAAGAACTTGAGAGAGAAAACAAATTCAGACTGTTGAAATGCAGACAACCTAGACACAAACATTTTTCTTTCTGTTTTTTTTGAGAGTTGTAGTTTATCTCTGTCCTTTGCCATTTCAGACATTTACAATGTTATATCATGTTCATTCCACTTTGTCGAACCATTCTCTACATTTTTATCTCTCTCATTCACCATAGATCTATTCCTCTTTTACCTGTGGAGCAAATTTCCTTTGATTCCTTGTTTCCATCAAATTTATATCTTCTTTTTATGTTCTCCACCCACAAGTTTTCTGTCTGTCTTTTTGTAAATTAGAGAATGTTTTCAGATGTCAAATTCTGGCGAAAAGTCATTAAGTTGATATTGTTTTCAAGTGGGGACATTGGATTTAAGACATGTTCTAGCAAATCAATTATCAGTTTGTGTTTCACCAAAGATTAGTGATGATAGGATAGCTTTTTATTCCAGGAAGAGGTCATCCTTGGTGGAGGCTAATCATTATACTTTAGCAGGGGCAAGAAGAAGAGGCCTTCAGAGAGGATAAAAGGAGACCCTGAATCTCGTCAGTTTTATTTCAGGACATCTTGATCACAATTAATTGCCCCTCTGCCAGTCTTACACTGAAAACAATCTTCATACAATTTAAAATGCTATTTTGTTGAGCAATACCACACAAGAGGGAAAACATCACTTCCAAATCAGCCTTGTAATTTTATCGCAAATTAAGTAGGAGGAGAACTTTGAGCTTTGTCTGAGGGATGAAAGTAAGTTCTTCAACAGCCAGGCGTGGTGGCGCACGCCTGTAATCCCAGCACTCAGGAGGCTGAGGCAGGAGGATCGGTGTGAGTTCGAGACCAGCCTGGGCTACAAAAGTGAGCTCAGGACCAGCCTCAACTGCATAGCCAGACCCTGTCTCAAAAAGACAAAAAAAAAAAAAAAAAAAAAAAAAAAAAAAAAAAAAAAAAAAAAAAAAAAAAAAAAAAAAAAAAAAAAGTAAGCTCTTTTGTAAAGACACACAATAAAATTAGTTTATAAATTAATTTTACATACAACTGAGTAATAATTTGCTATAAAGAAAGATAAATGAGTCACTTGTGGGAAAATAGATACATCTTTGAAATAAATCAGATATACAAGCTTAAGTATCACATGATTTCTCTTATATGAGAAATCTAAAGTATAAATAAAGGACAAAAAGAAATAGGTCTTCCTCATGTAGGAAGGAGGTCAAGAGAGGGAAGATTGAGTAGAATGGATGGGAACGGAAAAAAATTATGGTCTATTATGTTCATGTGCCAACTTCAGATAAGCAATGTAATCATTAAGCAGTATCAATATGGACTAATAAAAGAAGATACTTAGAAGTTGCGATGGTTTGTGTCTAGTTGTCTCCTCAAAGCCTGATGCAGTCACTGGGGTAGGTCTGTAGAGTTTGTGATTAATTCGTGATCCAGTGCTGGGATTATGGGTGTGAGTGCTACACCAGCCCTGGGGTGGGTAAATCTGCATACACTATGAGGACAGGAGATGGGCTTGCTAGCTACCTCAGCTACTGCTCCTCCTTTTGTTCTTTGCTATTTTCTGCCACACTGAACTGCTGCCCTCTGCCATGTGCCATTCTGTCTTGGAGCTCAAGAGTGTGGACTATACCTGTTATGGTTTATGTCTAGTTGTCCCCCCAAAGCCTCATGCAGTCACTGGGCAGGGACTTCTAGAGTTTGAGACTTGATCCATGATCCCTGGGATTATGGGTTTTAGTACTGATGGGATTACGGGTCGAAGTACTTCTGGGATTACGGGTGTAGCCTAAGGTGGAGGCTAAGGCAGAGAGCCTGAACGTAATATAAAAAGACAGAGAGATAGACTCGAGCTGTTGCTGTTGCTTTCTGCTGCCCTTTTTGGTTGCCTACTTCTGCCACCATTTTGTTGCTGTTCCGCTGCCATGAACTGGATGCTCTCTGCCCTGCTCCACTCAGCCTTGGGCCAGCCGAATATGGACTGAAACCTCCACAAACTATGAGCTAAATGAACCTTTCCTTCCTTCATCCTGAGTGTCTGGTATTTCTCCCAGCAATGAGTAAAAAGTAACTAAGATAGTACCCTTCACTGTGAACTAGATAAACCTTCCTTTCCTTAATGCTGGGTGTCAGTATTTTGTCCCAGCAATAGAAAAAACACTAGACAGAAGTGTTGCTAGGGGAATGGGTAAGAGTGTGTATAAATTTTCTAGATGCTACAGAAAAAAAATAACAAAGTAAAACAAATGCCATTTTTATTTACAGCCAGGAAAATCTGCTTAGATTTTCTTTTCCTGCAAAAAACAACCAGACAAAATATATGAAATAATAGTTTGTAAGACATAGCACATCAAGCAATGAAAGACGATGATTGCCAAAACTTCAGTATGTGTGTAATCTGATGTAATCAATGAGCAACCTGACTCGCTCCTTGGAGAGAGATCTCAGCCAAAGTCCACAGAGCAGAAATGAAAGAAGGATCCAATAGTCTACCTGAATAACAGTAAGAAATACTGGGGGCTAGAAATATAATTCAGTGTCATGGCACCAGCATGGCATTTCTGATTGAAAACAATAACGAAAAAATATTTTAAAAGATGGAGTTGTGGACACAATTGTGATCTCAGCATTTAAGACGCCAAGCCAGGAAGATTGCCAGAATTCATCGCCAGTCTATGCTATAAATTAAGATCCTGTCTCCAAAACCTAAAATAAATAAAATAAAAAAGTCCTCATGAAAAACCTGCACAGAGAGATAGTTTCAGAGGTCCAGAGAGTGAATTTAAGGCATATTTCTCAGAATTCTGATTATTACATGTGTATGAGACAGGAAATATCCCACAAATAGTATTTGATTATAACAAGATCAGTGCTCATGTAAGGGCAACACATTCTTTCATTAGCTGGAATGGAAATCTGGCTTTATGGTTAATGGGATGGAAAAATTTGATAATTTCTTAAAATGTCATATATACACATATTACAGAACCTAGACATTTAAATGACAGGTGTTTAATCAATAGCAATGAAAGTGTGAAGTTTTAAGTATTCTTTACATGAGTATTTTAACAATTTTTTTTTCTGATATCCCAAACTGGAAATGACACAGATATTATGCATAGGTAAGTGGATAAGCAAAGTATGGAATGTTCAAAAGAAGATTGCTTCTAGGTTATGCACCGCAAAGACAGTAAAATATGACTGAATATCAAAATAAATTGACTGAGTAAAAGCATACCGAACTAACTGAAGAAATTCAAGTTAATTTATAATAACAAAAAATAGATTTGAGTTTGACATTGGTCTCAGGGTTAGGAATGAAATGCTCAT
Source organism: Myocastor coypus (assembly GCA_004027025.1). Lineage (NCBI taxonomy): Eukaryota > Metazoa > Chordata > Mammalia > Rodentia > Myocastoridae > Myocastor > Myocastor coypus. The sequence goes on from PVJA010047245.1 coordinate 11,979, forward strand.
AACAGGAATGGCAGAAAGGGCAAAGGAGGCTGGAATTAAGGATACTTGCATTGATAGATATTAATTTTCTTGATGGTAATATTGCCATGTTTTTATTCTTTTGTCAAAATGCACCAAACTGTAAAGTTTAAATATATACATTTTATTTTTTAGCAGCTAAATGTTGACAAAAGTGTTATAATAACACCCCAGTGAGGTAGTTCACTAAAGTATCTACTTAGGCAGGTGCAAGGGCCCAGGTTTGATTCTCCCAGTGTGCTGTGCCAGCCCCATCCCTGGGATGTGCTGAGATAGTGAATGAGACCGGGCTTGGCAGCAAGTGTCTATAATCCCAGTACTGGTAAGCTGAAAACAGAAGGATCACTACAAGTCCAATCAGTATAGTGAGACCTTGTAGGCCATGTACTAGATACATAAGAAATAAATAAATGGACAAATAAAAATACAGTTATGGGATATTACTATTCCATAAGATTTTATTTTGAGATGTGCAAAGGAAAAACAGAATTATGAGCACATGGTCATGTGGCATAAGATAGAAATCAATGTACTCTAAGCAGCTCAAAACAGTTATGTTTGCTAAATTCAGTGTTAGGTAGAGAAAATATGGGAAAATTTGTTGATCTTATAGATATTATATTAATATTTACAGATATTACAGATATTAATCTATAATTTGTTTTGATCTTACAGATGTTTACTAAAATGAACAAGTAAATCGAGTATAAAATAGACATTTTTAAAGGTGCTTATACTGTATATGTTCTCATTTTGTCCTATAATCAATTATAAATGTCTTCAATTTGGGGAAAAACACCCCTTAAAATTTCCTTCAACTTGTGAATCAGGATTTGACGTGAAGCATACAACTATGAAAGGCAGAAGTTGTTGACAGGTCACCAAATGCAACAGATCAAACACGGCTACTGCAACATAGCCAAGAATGGCAAGGCAACATCATTTTAAGAGACTTAAAAGAAGTTCTGAACTATTCCCCAGAATCAATTATATTAGTGACGTTTATCTCAGTCTTTAAATTCACATAAATCGTGCACTGAATTGAATTTACTACCAAAATATGAGGATCAGCTACAGCAGTATCATCTCTTCCCTTCTAAATCACCTCACTTGAGTCAAAGATAAAAGGCCACTTTCATTTCTGTCGGGGACAGATTAAACATTAGCAATCAGAAGCAATTGCTTTTCCCTTCAACATCACTTTTAGTCTCCTTTCTTACAACACATCTCCAGGGATTTCCTGCTGGCTGAAGAAGAGGCAACTAATATTTGTGTTTCGGCAAAGCATCCTTTGATAACATGCTGTATAACTCAGTTGTTTTTCAAAACAATGTGAAGAGTTGTAGCAGCTGAGAAGTAAAGTCATGCATGCCATAGAGCTGCGAGAAACTCATAAATCTCAGTCCAGATGTCCCTGAAGTTTCTGCATGTTGCTTTGAATCACACATGCACTATAAGTTTATACATCAGAATGGACAGTTTTAGTAATATCTAAGATATCAACTCTACCATTGTTGATCAAGACAACTTTATTTCCTGTATTTGCTAAGACGTTAGACAGATTCCTTTTTTTGCTATAAACCCTGTGACCTTTTCTAGGAACACTTACATTAGAAAACTTGATCTTCTGGCTTCTTGTGTTGTTTCCTTGAGATGCAAACCTGAACATGGTCTTATTGGTAAAGACAGCACCCATATTTCCTTGTCCTGCTGGGGAAACAGAAGTTACCCTTTGACAAACGCAAACTGCCAAACACAGATAACCTAAGCAAATTAACAAAACTTGCTCATAATATCCTCCTGTGCTCTGGTACTTAAAACTTCTACCTTTTGTTGGAAGGAAGTTGGACTATTCTCTCTCTCTATTTCAGGGGTCTTGAATAAAATTTTCCTTGCCAGTTTCTGTCCAGTTGTGCAAGTTTTGACACTGCTCTTGAGAAATCATCTTTTCTCTAGTAATCATGAAGGTGCAAAAGAGGTAGAACAGAAGTTTTATCAAAGCACTCTAAACATTTCTTAAATGTTAGAATATAAGTGTGGGTTGGCTAAGGTTTGGCTAGAATCACCTAAATTGAGCTGTTAGAGGTAGCATATAGCTTAATGATAGAATACTTGGCCAGCACGTTTAACATCCTGGGCTCAATTTCCTGAATAACAGTATCCCATAAGTAACTGGGATATTAGGGCTTCCTGTCATGGACCCATTTAAATCACGAGATTCCCTAATCCTAGTTCTATTCCTTTAGATGGTTTTTCCTTCATTTTTAACCTGACTGACTTCTACACCCAATACATTGTACCCAATGGAAATACAGATAAAAATTAATTGCTTTTCTTCTTAGAATATTTTAACTTCATTTGATATTAACTGTCTTTGTAGCCTCAGTGTCAATGTTGACCATATATATATATACACACAAGAGAGTTAGGATAGACATACAACTACTTTTTCTTAGTTCACTGAGAATAAAAGTTTGTACTAACATTGATTAAACAAGATATGTCTGCATCTTGTCCTCTAACTACTAGGTAGACAACAATATGTAATGAATTAATTACTATAAATTCCTAATAACCCTTTTTGAAATTGTTTCATTGCTATTTTGCCTTTATTTCTCATTAAAATAAATAAAAATTATATTTAAAAAAGGTGAAGGAGAAAGCTAAAGCAGGTTCCCTGTGGGCATTACCCAGATCAAAACCTGAGTTATCACCTAGTCATGACTGCTGCATGGGACAGCT
>PVJA010047247.1:0-14742 GCA_004027025.1 Myocastor coypus
ATCTATAGGGAGGTGGGTCATGCCCACACACTGCACTCTATAGAATGATTGTGAGGACAATATGCAATATGTCTACTTTCACAGAAGAGAAGGGGGAAAAGAAAGAAAAGTAATGTTGATTTAAAAGTGTTAATGTTTAATTGTTTGATAAATCTTATATACCTATATATATTAATCTAAACTGATCTGATGATGAAATATGTCATATAACCATTGTTAAATTTAAACAATAAAAATATTAAATTAAAAAAGAGTAAAACACTATCTATAGAGAATTTCAAAATAAGAAGACCAAAACCCAATAAAAGTTGGTTTTATTTTTACAGGTATCATAATCAAAGAATTCTAATCTTTTTTCTCTAAAAAATCTTGAGGTTTATATTCTGAAAGATTGCTCTAATTATCTCTGACTTCTAATAATATATATAGCATGAAAATCACTTGACATTTTAGCATTTTTAGTAGTGATCTCATTCTCCAAAGAAGTACATATGGATTAAATCTCTGTGAAATGCTTCATCCCAGGTACAAGTTGTTGCCTTTGTAAGTTCTTGTCATTTTGGAATTTTTGAGCTTGCCTAGAATGCATTTTCAGACTGTAATTCTAGTGATAATACATAATATACATACATTTACATTTAAAATACCCCTAGGAGCTATGTGTGTGTATTGGTGTTGGAATATTCATTTAGTGTGGATAAGTTTGTGGGTGTGACCCCCCCAGCACTGCAATACAGCACTGTTATTATAAAGAAAAAGAACTGTATTTATGTCAGTTCTCTGGTCCTTGTTTTTTATAGTGGACTAAATCAGTGACAGAAAATCTGAAAATCTGATAGTAATATTTTAGGGACTAATAAAATTCATTATACTTGAAAATAAAACTTTCCTATATTTCTTGTTTATTGCTTTAATACTACATAGATGTAAGTCTGTGCAGCACATATAGTCCCTCCACAACACCAACAAGCAATCCCATGTCCCTGATGTAAGGGTCTGACCATCTATGAACTCAAATCAGGTCTACATTTTACATACCACTGGCATTCAACATCAAAGGCAAAGAATAACCAAACAACCTAATCTTGGGCAGGGCAATGTTTGGGGAAAGAAGGAAGCAACCAGTCACTACAGTCTAGATTTTACAGTTTGTCTTTTTTTTCTGTTTATTTATTTATTATTATTGATTCTTTCCTGAGACTCCTCTTTAACTCTATTAATTTAACTCCTTAATTGGCACCCAATGTCAGTTTTTGTTTCTGCCTTCTCATATCTCATTAACTTCTCAAATTCTGCCTTTTCATTTTCCAGCGACCTACCTCCTCCACTCTTACTAATATAAGAATTAAGCTTATACATTTTTAGATAAATAATTAAATTTATGCTATTGTTGAATAGTATTCTATTGTTAGAGGTAAAGTTGTTCCATTTAGACATTACTAAAGATCAATAGTATAACATCATTTGGTTTTCCTTAGTGTTCATAGAATCATAGATTTGTTTTCTTATGGTTAAATGTGGCACATACCTGGTTCATTGGATTTAGTAACATTCAGTTTCTACTTTACACTATAATTCATGTGGGTTTTATTGCTATAGTCAAATTTATATAGCTGCTGGTATTCACTGGTTTTCTTGGGATGCCAATACCTACATTGCACTGGGGTCATTAACAATACAATGGCCCTTTCCTGGAGAACTGGATGGTCTTTTTACTCGTTGCTGGGACAAATACACGACACTCAAAATGAAGGAAAGAAAGGCTTATTTAGATCACAGTTTGTGGAGGTTTCAGTCCATATTCCGCTGGTCCAAGGCTGAGTGGAACAGGGCAGAAATCATCCAGTTCATGGTGTGGAGCAGCAACAAAATGGGGATAGAGGCAGCCAACCAAACATGGCAGCAGAGCAACAGTTCTAGTCTGTCTCTCTGTCTCTCTTTATATTACATTCAGGCTCTCCACCTCAGCCTATCCACCAATTGCAGAAGTACTCACACCATAATCCCATCAGTATTAAAACATAATCCCAGTAACTCATGAGTCAAGTGTCAATCTATATAAGTCCCTGCTCCATGACCACATGAGGCTTTGGGGGGACAACTAGACATAAACCATAACATGGATACTGTGCTAAATATGCAACCACTTCTCATCCTAAGAAAATGAAAGTGATTGGATTCTCAAACAAAGATAAAGGTGAATGCTTATCCATGCAGCGAGGACAGCATTGAAAAGTAGACATTAACTAATGAGCACTACATACAAGTAACAAAACTTTCCAGTACAATCATCCCACAAAACACAAAACAAACACACAGACATAGACCCACCACACACACACACACAAGAAATCTGAGAAGCCAATTGAGCAAAATGTCTCCCAAACTCCCAACTCTCCCACTTCTGATCCAAGAGGCACCAAAGGAGAAAAAAGAAAAGCCCCATAACACAGTGATTCAAAATAAAAGTGGATATAACAAAACAGAACAAGTCATTTGGCAAGCTCACAGAAAATATAAGCAAACTGATAGTAGGCCAAATATACAACATAATCGGGGGATCAATAGAAAATATTAATAAAAGCTACCAAAGGGGCTGGGCAGATAGCTCAGCAGTCTAAGCACATTCCTGGCAAGTGTAAGGACCTGGGTTTGATCCCCACTACACCATGTCATCCCACTGCACTGACCAAATGAAACTGGGCATGGTCGTGCATGCTGTAGTTGCTGTACATGGGAGGCTGAGATAGGAGGATCACTACATATCTGAACAGTGTAGTGAGCTCTTGTATCCAATAAATAAATAAAAAAAGAAAAAAATATATTTTTTGAAAAGCTACCAGAACAAAAAGAAAGCATTGCGTCATGGTGTAAAATGATACATTAAATAAATGACCAGCACAGAAAAGAATTAAAGTACATAAAAAGGCTCGGAATAAAAAATTCAGAGGGTTAAATAAGCTGTCAAACATATGAGCAATAGACATGACCAATGTGAGGACAGAGTATCCTAAGTAGATGACAGAGTTTTTCCAATTAATCAGTTCTTCACAGTTACTTTAAAAAATGACAAGACAACATACAAAAGAACCCCAAAAAAGACTAAGATTAATTGAAACTAGTAAAAAAAATCAGAAGACAACACAAATTACACCTAAAAAAATCTGTTTCCTAAAACTAGACAACTGTCAAAATAAGGGAAAAGTATTTAACATACAGTTAAGTAAGGCATATAAAACACCAAATGGCCACAATCATAAAAGAATCTCTACATAGAACATTATAATCAAAATCCTGAGAAGACTAACACAAGTACAAGATCTTTTTTTTTTTTTTTTTTTTTTTTTTTTTGTTGAGGGAAGGGTCCACAGGGTGCTCAGGGTCTCACTGCTAGATCTGTAGCAATCCATCTATTTACAGCCTCCTAAGAGCTGGGATTACAGGCATGTGCCACCACCAGAAGTCTCAATTGCCCTAAAATCCCACCCTGGGGGTAGGGCTGGCACGGCAAGAACAAAATCTTAAAAGAGCTTAAAGAAAAGGAAGTAATCACTTATGAATATAATCCCATTAGCATTACAGAAGACCCCTCCATCAAAATTTTAAAGGCCTCAACAGCTTGCAGTGAATTATTTAGAGCTCTGAAAGAAAACAATTTCCAATCTAAGTAGATATATTCTGAAAAATGATCTTGCAAAGTTGATGACAAAATTATATACTTTCATGATAAAGAGCTCCGAAAGAAATTTATGGCCATTATACCAGTGCTTCTCCAAATTCTAAGGGATATCCTCAAAAGAAGTAATGGAGGTAACATTGTCAAAAGTTAGAATGAATATGTCACATTGAATGTGTGGTTAAGAGAAAAGTGGAAACAGAAACAGGAAGATAATGGGCTGGGGAGATAGCTAGGCACCTGGCTGTGCAGCACAAGATTGTGGTTTCCATCCCTAGTATTGTGTGTGGACCCCATGCAAAGCCAGCCACCAAAACTGGGTGTGGTGCTGCACATATGTAATCCTAGCACTGGGGAGGCGGAGACAGGAGGATTAGTATTAGTGTGAGCTGCGTAGTAAGACCTGGTACCAAATAAATAAATAAATAAATAAATAAATAAATAAATAAATAAATAGATTTGTTTTTTAAAAAAAGAAAGATAAAGCAATAACAGCAATGGGTAACAGTCAGTGATAATTTTCAATGTGGGAATGTGTATTCTATTATCGCGTACAACACGTAATCCTAGCATTCAAACCCACTTGATTAGATTTCAATTTCCCAATTAAGAGACACAAAACTCAAACCTGATCACATGCTGTACACAACAAACACATTTAACCCAAAAGGAAACTCACATACTAAAATTGAAGAATGGTAAATAACATTCCATACAATAAACACACACACACACACACACGCACCAAACTTAATTACCCTTTATTCAGACAAAGTGGGTTTCAATCCAAAACATTCAATGAAACGAAGAAAGGCACAACATATACATTAAAGGAACAATGTAACAGGCAGAGATAACAATTATTAACAAGTATGCAATGAGCAAAGCACATAAAACTTCATAAGACAAATACTATTAAGGCACAATATTTCATATAAACTTAAACAGTATTATAGTGGTAGGCCTCCCTAAGCAAATATAATAAATGAGTGGAAAAATCAAACAATGAAATCAAGAAAGTAATAACAAATTTGAGCAAAACCTTTGAACACATGGACTTGATAGATATTGACCATTTTGTACTCCATAATAGAATACACATTCTCAGCAGCATGTGATACATTCTCCAAAATAGACCATACACTACCCAATAAAGATAGCTTGACAAGAGTAAAAGAATTGAAATTTCTTCTTGCATATTATTAGATCATAGAACAAAAAGTTGGAAATCACCTATTAAAAAAAATACGATCGATTCTGAATTGAGTGCCTGCCAAGGAGGTACTTATGCCATTGAGCTAGCTCTCCAGCCCTAACACAATCTTAAACAAATAAGTACTTACAAAAGAAACCAGAGATGAAGGGTGAGTAGAATAAGCACTTGCCTGACAAGTGCAAGGGCCTGAGTTCAATCCCCAGTTTCAAAGAAGGAAAGGGAAAGGGAAAGGGAGGGGGAAGGGGAAAGGGAAGGGGAGGAGAAAAGGAAGAGAAAGGAAGGAAGGGGGAGAGAAGAGAGAAAAAAAGGAAAGAAAGAGAAACCAAGGAAAAATCAGTTTCTAGAATTTAGCAATAATGCAAGTATTACATACCAGAACTTATGTGACACAAAAAAACTATGCTAAGAAGGACGTTTACAACTGATAATGCTTATATCACAAAAATAGAATGAATCCCCCCCACAAAACAATCCTAATGATGCATCTCAAGGTTGTAGAAAAGCAAGTACTATATAACTCAAAAATAGTACAAGGAAAAAAATTAAAGAGGGGAGCAGAAATTAATGAAAGCAAGACCAGAAAAAAAATGCAAAGAGGGGCCCAGCAGGATGGCTCAGTGGTCTCAAGCACCTGCTTAGGAAAGCTTAGGCAGTTGAAAGGACCGCAGTTCGATCCCCAGCACCACATGCTGTGCCAGCCCTGCCCTCAGGGCGGGCTGAGCCAGCCATAAAACTAAATAAACAAACAAAAGTTCTGAAACAAGAAAATAATAACATAAAATTTAAAAATGCAAAGAATTAATGAGCCAAAGAACTGAAGGTAAAAAAAGAGTTAAAAATAGACAATCTCTTAGCCAATCTAAGCAAAACTACATAAAATAAAGACCCAAACCAATGCAATTAGAAATGACAAAGGTAAAATCACAACGGAAATGGTTGAAATTGAAATGATTGTTAACAATTGCTTCACAAACCTACATGTCAAAAAATTGAAAAACTGAGAAAAATTGGCTAGATGCCTAGATACACATGAATTAACAACTATGAACCAAGAAAATTTTGATAGCTTGAATTATCCAACACGAGACAATGTAATTAAAGCAGTAAAAATAATTTTACCAACTAAGCAAATTCAGGTCCACTTGCGTTCACTGCTGAATTCTTCGAAAACTTTAGGGAAAATCTAACACCAATACTCCTCTAGCTCTTTAATAAAATTATAAGAGAAGTAGTACTCCCAAAGTCATCCCTGGAAGCTACGTTACTCTAAAATTTAAACCAGAGACAGACCTAAATAAAAAAAGTGAATTATAGATCAATCTCTTTAATGAATACAGATGCAAAATTCCTCAGCAAGATGATGGAAAACAGGATCTAATGAATCATCAAGGAGAATACACATAACGGCCACGTGGGCCAATCCCAGTGATGCAAGGTTTCTAAGTTACTTTTCTCTCATTTCTGGGACAAATATCCAACACACAAGTTTAGGAAAGGAAAGGTTTATTTAGCTCACAGTTACTGGAGATTTCAAGACACTTTCCCTGATGTATGTGGTCTGGAGGAGAGGCTGCGGCACTGCCATTTCCAGGATGATCCACTGTGTACCTCTAAGAGAGAGGCTACCAGGCCTTGGGGTGGAATGAGAAGGGGGAGATGAATGCTGTCAGTTTAATGGTTCACACCTCTCTGGTGCTGTCCCTTTAAGCTCTGTCCTGGTCCTCAGGCCCCAGCCCTCAAGCTGTGCAATTGACCACACCATGATCTACATGAGGCTTTGGGGGGACAACTAAATACAAATCAGAACATTCTGTCCCTTGATCCCCAAAGTTTCATGTGTATCCCTTTGTCCAAAAGGCATTTTAGTCCATCTCTAAGAGAAGCCAAAGTCCTAACAGTGTCATCATTGCTGAAAAGTTCAAGTCCCAACTGTCCTCCAAGATCCAAGTCAAACTGTTAACCGTGACCCCCTGTACAAATGTAAAGTTAAATACATCCAAAATTCAAAGGCACAAGATAAACATTGCCACTCCACAATTTATACACAGGAGGATACAAACCAGTAGGGCCAAAAACAAGTCCAAAATCCATCAGGGAGAATATTAAATCTTATAGTTCCACGTGGAATATCCAAAGCAATCTGTGACAAATTGTGAGCGTGTGGCTCTGCCTCTATGACACTCTTGGTGGTAGTTCCCATAGCTTCTCTCTTAGGCCAGCTTTGCTCCCTCCTTGAAGTTTTCCTTAGATGAATCATATTCCTGTCTTCTCCAAACTTCTGGGGTTTCCACGGAGTAGGCTTCTCACTCATAGCTTTACACACTGCCCTCTCAGGTGCACACTGCAATTGAGGTGCAAGCTTTCTTAACCTCAAAACTCCTGCATTTTTGATGTACCTAAAACCAATGCCACGTGAATGATGCCAAGGTCTGTTGCCAGGAGGAGCACAGCCAGGCTTCATTCTTTCTTAGCTGTAAGGGTAGAGTGTGTAGATTTCTGAGCACCCTGCCCCTGATTCCAAGAAACAAATTCTTTATGTTGCCACCATTCTGTAGTCTGGTGGTGGCTGCCACCTCCATTCTGGAACCTGGTGTGGCTGCTGCCTCCATACTGGAACATGGGGCTCTACAGCTTTCTCCTCAAAGGAAAGTCCCTCACTCTTAAGATTCTGAGACTGCAAAGGGCAAGAACATCCTACCACCTGAGATCCCCTTGAGATATCTTTTCTACTCTCCTGTTCCTCCTAAGCAATGGAGATCTCGGCTCTATCTTCACATTCTACAGCTTTGCTGGAGCTTCATTTCTGGCCAAACTCACATTTTAAATCATTCCGCTGGGTTCTTTGACCTTCCTTTTCAACATCAATCTGACTAAGTGTCCCCAACCATAACCATCCCACTGCCCCAATATTTGACTGCTTTGAGATTTCCTTTCAAAGATCAATCAGTCCTCCACGTTTAATTTCACTATCAGGCAAAGTCTCTAGACATGTGCAAAATTCAGGTAAATTTTCTGCCAAGCCAAAGAGCAAATGGTCTGGAGACCAACAACCAATGTAGTCCTTCTTCCCAACAGAAACCTCCCCAGTGTGGTCTTCACACGTCAGCTTTCTATCAGCTTTCTAGTCTGAGCTCTGATCAGAATCTCCCTTACGGAAGTGCCAAAACTGTTCCAGTGCTTTGCTCATAGCTAACATCTCCAAACCTTTCCTACCTCTTCTCATAAGCCATTCCCAAAATCTTGTGATACACATGAGGTTTATCCACAGCAATGACTACCTTCTCTGGTATCAAATTCTGTCTTAGTTATTCTTCTCTCACTCCTGGGACAAATATCCAACATACAAGCTTAGGGAAAGAACAGTTTATTTCACTCAAAGTTACTGGAGGTTTCAATACACTATCCCACTCTATCGGGGCACTGCTGTGTCCAGAATGATCCGCTCAATACTTCTGAGAGGCTACCAGGCCTAGTTGAGTGTGGGGGAGAAACATGCTGCCAGTTTAATGGTTCACCCCTCTCTGGCCCTGCCAGTTAAGCCCCGCTCTGCTCCTCTGGCCCCACCCTTCAAGCCATGTGATTGACCGCACCATGATTTACATGAGGCTTTGGGGGGACAACTAGATACAAACCATAATGCAAGGAAAATAAATAAATGTATTACATCACATAAAGATAATCAGGAACAAAAAAAAATCACATGAGCATTCATTAGATGCATATTAGAGGCTTTTGACAAATTCTCTAGCACCCATTCATAAAAAACTCTGAAGACAATGGATATAGAAGGACCTTTCTTAATCTGATAAAAGCAGTTAGACAAATATCCTGCCAACACCACATTAAATGAAGAAAAACTGAAAGCATTCCCTTTAAAATCAGGAATGAGACAAGAAAGTTCAGCATCACCACTGTTGTTCAACACAGTTCTCAAAACCAATTAGGTAAGATAAAGAAGTAAAAGGGATATGTATATGAAAGCGAGAAATAAAATTATTATTTGCATAGGCTATTATCCTCTAAAGACCAAAAAAGTCCACCAAAAGGCTCTTAGAAGGAATAACCATTTTTAGCAATACACTAGGACACAAAATCAACACCTAAGCCGGGCGTGGTGGCGTACGCCTGTAATCCCAGCACTTGGGAGGCTGAGGCAGGAGGATCGGTGCGAGTTCGAGACCAGCCTGGGCTACAAAAGTGAGCTCAAGGCCAGCCTCAACTGCATAGTGAGACCCTGTCTCAAAAAGAAAAAAAAAAAAAAAAAAACAAACGAACAAAAAAAACAAAATCAACACCTAAAAATCAATAGTATAATAACATTCTTGTATTCTGGTAATAAACTCACTGAGCAAGTAATTATGGAAAAAGTAATTCATAATGATGCCATGAATAATTAAACACATACAAATTCCTCTAACTAAAAATGTGAAGCACTTCTAAAATGGAAACAATACTCTAAAAAAGAGATGAAAGAGGTTCTGAGTACCGTTACTGAGGTATAATTAACCTGTAGTAAAAAAGTTAAAGGGATTAACATAACATATATCAACATATATACATATCAGTTAAAATGATAGATATAACCTTCTGTAATTTTGAATACGCTTGCTCATTTTTCTGGGTAATCAATCGTTCTCCTGCCTTCTCCATCTCTAACTCTAAGAAACTAATGATCTTCTCTCTATGGACTAAATGTTGTTTTTATATAAATAGAATTCCTGAGTAAGTGTTCTTTTGTGTCTACTTTCTTTCACTGAGCATAATCATTCTGAAAGTCATCCATGTTCTAATCAATAATACATCCATTTTCAATATTGGGTAATATCCCACATTTTTTAAAATGAACATAAAGCTATTTGTCCAATCATCTGTTAATAGACACCTGGGTTTTTTCCATTTGTACCTATTACAAAAGTAGTTGCTAACAATATTCATGTACAAGTCATTGTATGGATTTATGCTTTCTTTCCTCAGGTAAATACGTAGGACTAGAATACCTCAACAATGTGTTTTAACATTTTAAAAACCAAAATGATTATTCCACTCACAGTATCTGATATTTCCACATCTTCTTCACTCTTACAATATTTTCTATGGGTGACCCACTATGGCTTAATGAATATTTCTGTACTTGCTAATGACGATAAATCTCTTTTTCCTATACTTATTTACTGTACATATATCTTCTTCTGTGAGGTTTCTGCCAAAATCCTTTGCACTCTTTATGAAATTTCCTTGTTTCCTTGTTAGTTTTTTTTTTACTGTTATTGTTATTTACTTTTGAGAGCTCCATATAGACTCTGGTTACAATTTATTTGAACAATATATTATATGCAAGTATTGTCGCCACAGCTGTTGTGTATCCTCTTAGATATGACAGTCTTGCTTATACCAACTTTTTTTTTCAGGACTGTGGTTCGAACTCACAAACTTGCACTTGCCAGACAGGCACTTGCGCCACAGACCTATGTCCACTTCCCTCACAGTCAACTTTTTGAACTTTGATGAAGTCTAATTTATGAGTTATTTATTTTTATAGACAGTACTAGAGGTTCTCTGAATTTCTATAATCTCTAGATTTATATATTTCACCAGACTTGGAAGATTTTATTCACTATTTTTTCAATATATTTTCTGTCATATATGCCCAAGCTCCTAGCAATCTTATTACTATATGGAAATGTTAGAGGTTTGCTATAATTTTACAAGTTCCGGAAGCTCTGATCATGTTCACACAATATTTTTTCTTTTGATCCTGATAAGAGTATTCCTATTTTTCTTTGGGATCATTAATTTTCCTCTATCATCCTCATTATACTCCTAAATCCATGCACTAAATTTTTCAATTTTAGTTGTATTATTCAGATCTACAATTTCTGTATTTCCTTTTTAAAAGCTGTATTTCCTTGCTGAGTTTGTCTTCATAATTACTGCAAAAACATTCACTATTGTTTGTTACAGAATTTTGTAAGTATTTAAAAATTTCTCTCAGATAATGTCAAAAACTACTTCACCTTCACATTTGGATACTGCTGATTATCTTTGCATGTGTGTTGGAAATTTTTCTTGTGCTTAATGTGCTTAGTTATTTTGATCCTCTTGAGCATTCATCTCAGCTGACGTTTCTGCTATGAAGAAAGGTCTGCTAAAATTTCCCTCTGTAATTGTAGATTTGGTATAATATCCCTTTACATACAACAGATCTTTTCATAGATTTCAAGGTCTAGAAATTATGGTCAGAAAATCTACGATATCTAAATAATACATTTTATGTCATGTTCCTCTTTACTCATTTAATAAATTCTACTTATGTGATATTATTATTCCTTTACTACTCTTTTTGTTAGAATTTACATGGCATATGTTTATTTTCTTTATTTTCAATATACTGGTTTAGTTTTAGGATGTGTACAGAAAAATGGCTGGAATTTGTTTCAAAATAATTTGATCTTTTGTTCTATATAACTGAATTTAATCTGTTGACATTTATGGTGATTACTGATATTTTCAAAATTATTCTTTCATTTTATTTAATTTTTCTGTTTAGTACAGCTTTCTTTGCATCATTTTTTTCTTTCTGTTTTCAGTTTTCTTTACAAACTTTTCCATATTTTTCTCCAGACTTGAGTTTGTAGATAATATTTATAGTTCTTAAGGCCTATTCTTCCTATTTTAACAATATACAAAATTATACCTGATTCTAATACAGTCTAAAATCATTTAAGATTGTTAACAATACATTATGACCTAGATCATAACACGTTATAAATACAAACAATATATCATTACAGGTTTGATCTAGAGCTATACTTTGGTGTACTGTTAAATATGAAAGCAATCTTGCCTCCAAGTAAATATATTAATTTATTAAATATTTCTGTTCCTTATATTTTCTTATATGCCATACACTGATTTTGTAGCCTAAAACTGACCTTTCATTATTAAGTGTATGTATATGAACTTCTACTAACTGTGCATATTTATTATTATTTATGTATTATTATTTATTATTACAGTCATACCATTTGTGCTGTGTAGCCCTGTGTGACTGTGTCTCAGCATCAATCATTCAACTTCCTTCCACAACGCACCCCAGCCCAGCACCACCCTTCTCAGACTCATCTTGGCACAGCTATTGCTTCTGCTGTTACTTCACTCTTACCTGTGTAGTATATGAAAATCAAGTACTATAATGTCTCCAGTTTTTTTTTTTTTTTGCATGTTTTGTTAATATTGCCCTGGCTATTAGTGATCTTTGTGCTTCTGTGTCAATTTTGAATTCTTTCCTTCTAATTCTGGGAAGAATGTCATCAGTGTTTTTATTACAATGAATCTGTGCATTTCTTTAGGTATTATGGTCATTTAGTATTTGGTCCCAGTGAAGAGAAGACAGACTAAGATAGTGAGGATCACTGAGCTATAAATTTGGCTACTCTATCCATGTCTAAATACACTTTCAATAAATCAGGCAGACACCAAGCAGCTAGTGAGACCTAATGAATCCTGTTCCACTGTCACCACCATCTCATGAGCTTTGCTGAACTTTGCTGTCTCTCACCAGTCACAGGAGCCTTGGTGAACTGTACCTTGCATTTCTACCATTTCCAGAGCCTTGTGGAGCTTTAGTGAGCCCCTGATATCTTTGGAGACATGCTGAGCTGTGGTTCATCTGCCTTCCACTGTGGTAGAAGACACACTAAATCTCACACAGCAAGAGTTTGATGAGCCTACCCTGTCCTGCCACTGTCACAGGAGGCTTCCTGGCCTGCCTCCCATCTTGTTCCCCCTCTCCCATTGCTGTTGAGTCCAGATGAACATTGGAAGCTTCAAAAATGTCAAAATGAAGACACAAAAGGCAAGCACAGGCCTCCAGCCCACACAGAACAAGTCCAGTACACAAGGACATAGGCGAACTTGAAAGTGTCACACTTGAAATTTCTGATATGATAGCAACTAAAGTAATAAAACAACTACATCAACGTATAAAAGAAATCAATCAAATCGAAATAATCAACCCACGCATGGTGGCGCATGCCTGTAATCCCAGCACTTGGGAGGCTGAGGCAGGAGGATCGGTGCGTGTTCGAGACCAGCCTGTGCTACCAAAGTGAGCTCAAGGCCAGCCTGAACTGCATAGCAAGACCCTGTCTCAAAAAAAAAAAAGCAATAATCTACAAGATGAAAAAAGAAAGGACAATTATGAAAGAATTGTTTAGCACTTCTAAAGAAGAGCTAGATAAAAAATAAAGATGAATAGAAAAACGGTGGATACATTGAAGGAACAATATAGGAAAGAATTAGAATGCATGAAAAAGATTCAATCATATATCCAGAAAATTAAGAATTTCACTGAAAGCTAGAAAAACCATTTGAACAAAACTGAAAATATACTTTCACACCTTGAAGACAGCATTGCCGCTAGTGAATGCAAAAGGAAAAATCTTTTAAAAATAATAAGGAACCAAGAAATAACAATTCAGCAGCTACCAGATAATGCAAAGAAAAACAATATAAGACTAATAGGTACCAATGAAACATCAGGAGTCAGCATAAATGATATCAAAAGACTATTTGCAGAAGTCATAGCAGAAAATTTCCCAGTTCTATGGGAAAAGGATCTGACATAGTCAAGGGAAGCATATGGAACACCAATTATCAATGGTCAAAATAAGTCTATACTTAGACACCTAAAAATCAAGATCTCAGATTGTCAAAAAAAAACAACAGAATATTAAATAGGACCTAGAAAATAGGACCAGATCATCTATAATAGAAAGTCCATCAAAATATAGACAGATTTCTCAACACAAACCATCAAATCAAAAGGAGCCTGCCTTAAAGCAAACAACTTCCAACCCATATTGACATATCCTGAAAAACTATCAAATTATTTGGCAAGATAAGATTTTTCCATAACAAAGAATAACTGAAGAAATTCATGACCACTAAACCAACCCTGCAAAGAATACTGGAAGATATTCTAGAAAGAGATAGAAATAACCACAACTCCAAGAACAACAACAGAAAGGAACCACCCATCAGATCATACAGTTAAACAGAGGCGGAAAGTAGGGAATCTATGGTAGTAAAATAACATGACAAAAAAAGCCATTACATATCAGTTATAACTCTCAGTGTAAATGGCCTCAATTCACCAATCAAAAGACATTGGAATGGATCAGAAGTGTATCAAGAGACAAAATCCAACAATATTCTGTAGACAAAAAAAACCACATTTAACTCAAAAGGAAATTCATAGACTGCAAGTCAAAGAATGGGGAAAAACATTCTATGTGAGGGAACCTAGAGAAAAGTAAGAGTAGCTACTCTGGTTGATGACAATGTCAACATCAAACAGAGAATGACTAAAAGAGATAAGGATGGTCACCACTTGTCAGAGGAAAACTTCAAGAAGAAGGAATAACAATCATAAATACATATGCACTCAGTGTAGGAGCATCCAACTACGTAGACTAATTTTAACAGAAACAAAAAATCAAATGAGCAATAATACAATCACAATGGGGAACATTAGGACTTCATTGTCACAAGGAGATACACTTGGCAAAAACAAGAAAAAAATAACAGAACAAAACCAAACCTGTAGGTCTTGCTTCAACTTGCCCTTGACCACCCAGCAAGAAAAAAAGGAAAAAAAAATCCTTAATTACAATGCATGGAACGCAGAGCTAGATTGGTGAGATGAGCTTTAGGAGGCTTAGATTCAATAGCCTCCAACGTCACAAGCTTCACTGGTGGCACACTGCAGTTGCAAAACCTTTGATTGTATATGTATCTGCTTCCTCTTAGTCCAAAGGGAAGTATATTCGTTCCTGTTTTTTTTTTCTTT
>PVJA010047248.1:0-14714 GCA_004027025.1 Myocastor coypus
AAGGGCTAGGTCCAAAATATTGGCTATCCTTATAGCCCTTCTTTTTCTCCAATTGTCGGTCTATTAACTTACATTCTCAACCCTCCAGCAGAAAAGCTTTGTGATACTATTATTCTATAACACAGGTACTGGGCTTATCATCACTGGCTTTCTGAGTAGTGTCCCATTTCTTTTAAGACTAAACATGTTGAGCTAGACTAATAGCTCAGTGGATTCTATCAGCTGCTTAGGCAGACACAGGGACCGGGGTTTGGTCCCAGGCCTGGGGTGCATGCCCCAACCCCAGGGTGCACTGAGATAGCAATTGAGACTGGGCATGGTCGTACGTGCCTGTAATACCGGCCTTTGTGAGGCTGAAAACAGGAGGATCTCTGTGAGTCTGGTCTGTGTAGTGAGACCTTATAGACCTTGTACTAAGTACATCAAAAGAAGTTTTCTAAACCACATAATTGACTCTAGGTGTTGTTATGGAATAGGGCAGAGAATGTACCCACAGAGCCTCACGTATTTAGAGAGGAATTTTTTTAAAAAAGACTAAGTATAAAGCCCATTTGTCCATATATTATGGAACATAAAAAGCCCATTTTGTATAAAAATTCATCATTATGAGAAAAGGCAGACTACTATAAGGATCCTTCTAAGGATGACAGCCTCCTTTAGCAGTTTTGAACCACTGGGTTCTATTGTTGGTGCTTTTTTTGTGTGTGTCATTTTTACAATTTCAAATATATTACATTATATTCCTGAAAAAAAAAAGGAAGATAGAAGGGGTACTTGCTTAACTAATACCAATTACCATGCTAGCAATGTTTGGTCCTGTAAAAACCATGCCTCATTTAATAGGTGTTTTTGGGCATTATCATAAAAGTCAGCACAACTCCTCCTTGGAAATGTAGAAAGTGAAAGAAATTATGAACAACTTTAGCAACCACTTCTCCTTATAAAGAGTATTGCATAGTCATTTGCATATGGGAAATGATACATTTTGGCTAGCATTATGTTTATTATGAAGGCAGCTTCCCAGGCAGATTATAAGCACCTATGGAAAAGAACTGAGCCTTTTCACTGTTTCTCAGCTTCAGTAGCAGTCTGCACCATACTGTAGGTGTTTAATAAATTGTTTTGACAAATATTTGAATAAATAAGACAATTTGATAAAATATGTTCTTTCCATTTACAAATAGGTACTATATTTTGAAAAAAAATATCCCTCATGTTAGCCCATTTGTACACTGTCAAGGATTTTCAACTAGCATTGTGAATCCTGCTAATCAAAAGCAATCCAACTGGTTTAAATATAAATACTTATTTATTATGTTGATAGTAATCTTTTTTAATTTTTTAAAGTTTTTTCTTGTTTCAGAACTTTTGTTTGTTTGTTTATTTATTTTTATGGCTGGCTCAGCTTGCCCTGAGGGCAGGGCTGGCGCATCATGTGGTTCCAAGTATCGAACCGCGGTCCTGCAGCTGCCTAAGCTTTCCTAAGCAGGCGCTTTAGACCACTGAGCCATCCTGCCATGCCCATGTTGATAGTAATATTAATTAGAAAATTTATCAAATATATTCTCAAAGGGAAGCTATTGTACATATACAAGTCTGGTATAAATGACTAAGTAGATTGTAAGTAATTCCTTTAAATAGCACTTATGGTGATCTTCAACAGTTAACTATGCAAGAATTCTCTTGAAATATGTGAACATACATTTAAAACTTAATCATGCTATTTCTTTTCATTGTTTATAATGGATCTGCTGGAGACACATGCCAAATTTACCAGAATGAATATTTCTTTTTGATAAACAGAACATTTGCTTATCAACAATATTAGAAAATTTCATGTTCTTATAGTTCTTAAATATTACAATATGGGTTTTTTTTTTCCACATCCCTTAATATAATTGTTCTGATTCCAGAAACATGAAAATTCTCAGCTTCTGGATTAGGTTGTAGGGTCTGACCCCTGGCTTCTATGGAGGGAATTTTGCTTCAGGGTTCCACAGTAGATGCTGGAGCTGTGTTCTGAGTGAGGAACAAGCTCCAGTGGCACGAGGGTACAGGCTTAGTCTTTTTGCCTGTGCTCCCTCCAGTCACAGGATGTGGGTAGAGCGCAGTTCTGGCGGTAGTGCAGGGTGCACACAAGCCAAGAAGTCCTACTTTGGCACTGGCTGGGCCAGTCAGTGCGCCTGGCAGGGCGGAGGGTGCATGCAGGCCCAGAAGTCCTACTGGATGCCAGTTGGTTAAAGGCTAGACTGGGTGGTTTAGACAACGTTTATTTTCTCATGTCCACATGCTGAAACTTCAAGATCAATGTATCAACATGACTGGGTCCTTGTTAGGGTTCTAAGCTTGTATACAGCAAGCTCCTGACATGGAAAAATGAGCCTTCTGATGCATCATTCTTGGAGATATCAGGACTTCCCCTTGTAAATTTTAGGGCACATAAACAGTCAATCTATAATAACATGTATTACTATGTCCTCATTGCTATGTAAATGAAGGAATATCTATTTTAGAGATGCAACTAGTTTTGCCCCAAAAGTCACACAATTGACTGAAAAAATGATTATGACAACAGCTGTTTTTAAAACAAGTTCATTCCTTTTCCTAGTATCTGCTTTACTCCTCAGATTTCATTTTCTCTTTCAGGTTCTCTCACTAAGGAGACAACATGATGTTTGCATCTGTGGATCTGATTTATTTCACTTGAGAGTATGGTCTCTAGTTGCATCCACTTATAGAAAAAAACTCAAATGTATCCCAGTTTATAGCTGAAAATACTTCATTGTGCAAAAATACTACATGTTCTTTATCCATATTTCAGTTGATAGGCATCTGGGTTATTTCTAAGATTTAACTCAGGCAAAATTGTGCTGCTATAAACATGGGTGAACATGTATCCCTGTGATGTGTTACTTTCAGTTTTTCTCAAAAAATGCACAGGAGGAGAATAGCTTAAAAAGCCACAATCTTAGCTTTTCAAGGCACCTTAACTTTGATTTGAATTACGAATTAATCACAAAGTCTAGAAGTCTTCCCCATGACTGCGTGAGACTTTGGGGGAACTAGACACAAACCGTAACACTGCCAATAGGATCTTTCTCTCTGAATATGAATGTGTCTATGTTCATATTTGTATGTAGATTATCAGGAAAGCATTACATTTTAAATATTATTTTTCTTTTTTATATGTGTACTATTTACTTGTAGTTTTTTTACATTGACAAGTTTTCAAAAAAAATCTTTCTCCCTCGTTTTTCTTAATCCTATAGAAATTTTTAAAGAAATCTCTACTTTGCGATCATAAACCTTCATATTAGAGAATCAGCATTCCTTTAGATGAATAAAATGCCCAGCTTCCATGTTCTACAACTGACAAAAAGACACAATTGCTCACAGGTCTTTCTAAAACGTTTGTTTTCCTTTGCTCTTAACTCAAACTTCAAAGGTTATAGAGATACATGAAGTTGTTCTCCACCAGATTGCTTGCTTCAAGCATAACCTAACAGACAATTTCTAAAGGAATTCACTTTTAAGCGTGCATCTCTTTCTCATACAAATAGAAGCAGGCTATGTGAAAATGGCAATGATTGAGAGATTTTTAATTTTTGATGAGGTATCATTTTTCAACTAATCCACTGTGGCTAGACATATAAATATTGCCCTCTGTAGATTCTGGAATAGGCCTGGATTTGCTGATTTGTCTTCTACAGAGATTAAAGAATGTCCCAGGATTCCAAAGGGAGTTCTTCACGGATAGGAGTTCCTATCCATGATGAATTTCTACCTCAGCTTAAAATTTCTTTGTTAGTTCAAGCCATGTCCTTGATGTACTTTTAATATTGTCATTATTATTATTATTATTATTATTATTATTATTAAATGGACTTTGCATACAAACTTAACAAAATCTACTTGCAATGGAAACATTTCTAATCAAATTTTAAAGTATGTCCATCAATTGAAATATATTTTTCATTTATTCAAATGACCTTGGTATGTTGCATTTAAGCTATGTAAGCATAGATTCTCCTGTTGCCAGGGATAAATTGAGAATATCAACAGGGAATTGACATCAGTTTTACACTGTAAGATACTGAATCATGTTGACTTAATATGGATAAGAAACTTTAAAGCAATGAAGCGACATTGTAAGAGCTGAAATATAAAATAATTTATCATAATATCTGTAAGTCAGCATTAGATTTTCAGATTATTTTATAAGAATCTATATTATTTCTGTTTGTAAATTCTCCATATTAACATATTTAAGTTCACTTTTGATTGTTTTAAAAGATAGTCAGTAACTTAAGAACAGAAAATAAAAGGGTCAGCGGTGTAGTTCAGCGGATTAAGTGCTTGCCTAGGGGAGCGCAGGAGCCAGAGTTCACTTCCTGGCCCTGCCTGCTGTGCCGGACCCGCTCTGGAGTGTGTTGAGCAGGTGATGGAGTCCGGGCATGATTACGCGCACCTGTAATCCCAGCACGTGTGAGGTAGATACAGGAGGATCACCATGAGTCAGTAGTGAGACCCTGTACAAAAAAAAAAACAAAAACACCTAAAGCTGATAACATGCTTACATGCTTGAACATGTAGTATATATTTAGTATTATACACATACATATATATATATATATATATATATATACATATATATATATATATAATGTAATACACTATATATGTAGCTTGATATAATTATAATCCATGTTCTATAAATGAAAAGAAAATTTCATGGAAGAACTTCCTTTTTTTTGTGGCTACCTCAGTCTGCCCTAGGGATGGGGCAAGCACAGCATGTGGCGGTGGGAATCGAGCTGCCCCACCCCCTACACTTTGCCTAAGCGTGCATAGGCAAGCACTTCATTTATTTATTTATTTATTTATTTATTTATTCATTCATTCATTTATTTACCAGCACTTCAGAATGCTGAGCTATCTTACCAGCCCCTAAGAATTATTGAATGTCATTAAAATCAGAAGTTTTCTTTTATTCAACTCCAGAAAATGCAAAGTTAGAATCCTAGTATGAAAAATTACCTTTAAAATAGGGGGAACCTGATCAAGTCCCCTTTTGGTCCTTGTCTTGGATTAGAGCTTTCTTTCCCCCAATAAATATATACTGCTTTTAACCAAAATAAATAAAATAAAATAATAAAATGAAATGATATAATTGTATGTCACTATTCAAAATATGAAAACTCAAAAATCCAGGTATTTTATGTAACTCCCCAGTGCCATTGAGCTCATCTGTGGTGGGATCAAATTGTAGCATCTGCCTTTCTCTTTGTCAGTCTTCACTGCTAAGACTATATTTCTTTTTCCATGAAATGCTGCCTTCCCAAGATCTTCATGTGTTGGCTAAATACGTGTCATGTACCAATTTAAATATACATCTCTTAGTTTTATGAAAATATGTGATAATTGCTTTGAAAACAATGAAGCTCGTTAATTTAACAAATATTCTTTTGTACCTATGATATTCTAGGCACTGTGTAACGCTAAAGAAATGCATTTGGTTTTCATAGTCTTAGTTTGCCAACTGAAACAAACCTAGCTCTATGCTAAGTGTTTGAATACAGAAGACTTTATAAAAATTTTATGTCCTGGGCACAAGTTTTCATGTGCAGCTCAAACTCATCCTGAATCTCCCGTTGCAGCCTTCCTATCGCTGGGATTATAGGGGTGTGCCAACATACTCGGTCTTGGTGGCCACCCAGGTCCCTGCATTTGCTGATTCAGGTGCTTAGACTGGTGAGCTACCTCTGTGTCCCCAGATGACATTTCTTTATCATTAAAGTGAAATTAGTAGTGTTAGTCTCTTTACACAGAAAAAGACATAACTGCAAGCAGATTCCAGGTGTCGAATGTAGTGCAATTCCTAGGAGGTAGGCATGGAGTCCAACCTTTCTTATACCCTCCTCTGAGTCTTCCAGTGTTCACTGTAGGGAGAACCACTACTGTTCTGCATTGTACCTTTAGAGTTTTTTCACCTGTAACAAAAACAAAATTACTTCACAGCTAACATCTGAAGACGAAAACTGAATTCCTGGATGCTCCAAAATTAATAAATCAATCAATGCTATTGAACCCCATGTCCATGTTTTTGCAGTAGGCAACAGAAAGTGTCTAGCCAGAATCACATCTTTAATAGTTACTTTGGTTAACTCTTCCACGTTCTTCTCTCTAGTTAAGTCCTAACTAAGCTCTCAGTCGTTGCTAACAATGATACTGTTACAGTGTTCTTGCTGTAAATTCTGCATTTTCTACCACTTCTGTTTTATAGAAATTTTTGTGGTGTCTTATTTTTTCAAAAGAGACATCAATATCTCTAACTAAATGAAAACAATCCAATGCAAACGAGTGATATTTTGATGACTCCTGAGGCCCAATCATTGTACCATTATTTGTTGGCAACAATACACATTCGCCAGCCTTTCTTACTAGAGCACTGACAGTCTTCCTGTACAGCGAGAGTTACATAGCATTTGGATCATGTAACTTGTGACTCCTCCTCAGGGAAGTCATGTCTCCTTAGAAAGTAAGAACCTTAAGATACTTCTAGATGTAGGATCTGACATTTTTACAACCAACTGCATTTTATGACTGTGCTGTTTTTTGTCTCTCACGCATTTTCCCAAGTGCTCTGACAAAATGACAATGTTGGTAGATACCCAACTGGGATGTGGACATATTGGTCACTCTTTAGTTTCCACAGATGCAGATACATTTTCTTGATGGTGATGGTTCTTTTTTAACTGTTAGCAAGAAATAACCCTGTTCACTATGCTCTAGGACCAGTAATAGCTTGACTTATTTTCTTGTTTCTTTGTCTAAAGTTGTTTTTATTCTTTGCCAACTAAACTGACCCAGTATTCCATGATGCTATAGTCAGTATTTCATAATTTATCCCAAGACGTTGATATAAGGGAATGAAACTCTCAAACTGAAAGATTCCTGGGCAGAGTTCATGTTTTCTAAAACCAAAGAATGAATTTTAGAAACAATGGAGGTTAAAAGCAGAATATGTTTATTGGAGTAATAAAGCACTTCTACAAAAAGAAGAAAAGGAGGGGTCTCAAGTGGGTTGCCCCATAAGCTGTCTTTGAAGGAATTTTGTGGAGTAAATTCGTGTGGTGGGGAGGTCTAAAGTGGAGAATATGAGTACTTGCATGAGGTGGGACAAAACTATGGTCAACCAATGAAATAACAAGCACAATTATTCAGGTAAAATTGATTAAATCCTGGACCAAATGGGGAAGCAAGTCACATAGCATGTGGGCACAGCAAAGGGACTAGAATACAGAATGGGATTTTCCTGTAACCGGCTGGGTTAGTAGCCTGAAGATGAGACACTCGTTTAGAATATCAATCCTGAGTGCCTATCTTTAGGGAGGTGTGTGGTTGCATTTGTTTGCCCTTCTGTCGTGAGGTCTGGCCCACAGCAAGGATCTATCTCTCTCAAAGTTACAAAGTCACCTTGTGTCCCACACTATCTTTAGGGCCCAGATCTCCCTGACTGCCCACAGTATTTCTATCTGACTCAGTTTCCTGTAACTACATAAAGCCAATTAATGAGAAAGACCTTTTTGAATTTTTTCTTAGGTCAGACTCATGGATTTAACCTGAAGAAATTAAAGAAGAAAATAATTTATTTTTACCAAGTGCAATAGTAAATCATATTGATTATATTAAAAGGAGACCACAAAACTGAGTTTACTGTATTTCACTCTCAAGGACAACTTGCTAATTTTGAGTAACTATTATGTGCCATGAGCCATTCTTTTAAAATGGGTTTGGTTTGCTATCAAAATTAAGTTGACAAGGATAGATAAGATAGTTCAGTGGACTAACTGTGCCTGTTTAGGCAATCACAAGGACTGGGATGCAATCCCTAGTACCAGCCCTGCCCCCAGAGAGCCCTGAGCCACAAAGGAGTCTGGACATGGCGGCACACACCTGTAATCTCAGTCGCTGGGGAGGCTGAAAACAGGAGGATCACTACGAGTCTGAACTTCACAGTGAGACTCTGTAAAAAAAAATTTTAATTAATAAACAAAAAAAAATTAAATTGATGTATCAACCAAGTTAGAGAAGCCAGCTTCTACTGTCAACCTCTCATACATTCATTGTAATTATTATTATTGTTAATTTTGAAAGTATTCCTTGTGTGCTATTTAAAACTACTGGCACCTTCTCAGTAACCTGATTGTCCCGTGGGCAAACTCCACTGTTTTGGCATAAATTTCTTCCTAGCTGTAATTGCTGAACTTATTCAGAACAGTCTCAATCACTTCCCCACTTTGAACTTAAATCCTTCTCAGAAATATTCATTTAATCTTTTTTATTTCACCCAGATCACTCACGATGACAGAAAAGACAAGTAAAATAGAGTCAAGAGATTTTTGTCTTTTCTTTGTAACTTATCAACATTCAATCATTAGCTTCAGGAAGCACACCTATCCCCCATCTTCTGTTCTTGGTTACAAGTTTAAAATATCTTTCTTATTAATTTCCCTGAGACTGCCTTGCAAAACATTCTATCTTGCCAGGTCATCAGCATTGTACATTTTTCAGTAGCCTGATCATATTTCGTGGTCTAAGTTAACTACCGGCCCCTCTTTACAATTGCCCTGAGGATCCTTTCTTGATCTGATAATTTTCTAATTATAAATTCTAAACTGTAACTTACATAAGCACAGAAAGTTGTTTAAAAAAAAGTCCTCTATCCTTTCCTAGGTTGATGGGCATTTGAGTTGTTTCCAAGATTTCACTATTACAACTGTGCTGCTATAAACATGGATGCATATATACCACTCAGGTAGGATGTTTTTCATTCTTCCATTTTGAAAGGAGGAGAGAGAATTGGGGAAAAAAGAGGACCCAAAATACATCATGTACAAGTATAAATTCCTTATGATGAATAAGATCATTATGTATACCTAGACTTTATCAGTGCGTTCTTTAAAAAAGAAAACAATCTCATATACTTTTATTTTTTTTTCTTTTATTTAATTTTATTTATTTATTTATTTATTTTTCTTGTTTCAGAACCTTTTTTGTTTATTCACTCATTTTTATGGCCGGCTCAGCCCACCCCAAGGGCAGGGCTGGCATAGCATGTGGTGCCTGGGATCGAACCGTGGTCCCTGAAGCCGCCCAAGCTTTCCCAAGAAGGCGCTTTAGAACACTGAGCCATCCCGCCGGGTCCCTCATATACTTTTAAAGTAAATTATGAATACAGAAAAAATTGCTTGATTGTATAAAGTATCCCAGAATAGTACTGATCTTCTCTACATGCTACCATTGGCAGTGATGGTGTAGAAAATTACTGAGGACAATGGAGAAGAGAAACTCTGAAGAATATAACTTTTATAGAAGCTATGTAAATGGAAGAAATAAAAAAATTTAGTTACGATATATGCAGAGGACCCTTGAGTGGTTCTTTTTGAAAGAAGAGCAATAGTCTCCATTTTGGCAGAACCTAACCCTGTTTCCTTATATTGATATGTACAAAGCTGACTAGGACTTTTCCTTAACCCCTCAATTAGCCTTAAGCAGTGCATACTGGTCTGACTGGGTGCTGGTGGGAGTCTGTGAAGATAGCACATGTGTTTCCCCAGAACTCCCACCAGTGGCTCTTTAATATGAGTGAGGTTGTGATGGGACAAAGAGCCAGGGCTCCATGCTATCAGCTGGGATTGAACCTTGACATAGAGGCTATGATTTTCCAGGGCTTGAAAAAAATCACACACCAGAGCTAAAGCACTGGACCCCAAAGCATTAGATACTATGCCAATCGTATAATGTAGATTGCTCTCTGTATATCCTTATCTCTGCATATTGCAGAAGTAAATGCAGGCTTCCTACCTAGGCCAGCTGACAGTACTCACCTACTTCCTGCCATTTGTAGTCACTCATTCTAAAGTCGCTCCTCATTCATGACTAGATAAAACCCCAGGATTAACCTTATGTCAAGGACTTTTATTCTGAATGGCTATCTTCATGCTGGATTTAGGACTCCTTGGCATCCCATAATTATAAATATGCTTTAGTGTTTTAATCTTACAGTATATTACACTGGAAGTGGTAGATTGGAATTAACTTGATGAAATTCCAATAACTTATCCTTGGAATTGTTTATCTTACTACTTACCTTAGACCAAGAAGGGGACCAGCAAGGGTTATCTACAATATATGTGTATACATCCATATATATCTATATGTATAACATATATGATGTATATATACATATATATATATATATAAATTTAATGAATACTTTGAAAAAGAGACCATTATTAACTAAGAAAAATTATATTCTGTTTCAAATTGCCCAAGTTTCCACAGTCATTTTTAAACAAAGACAGTTTAATTTCCTTGTGATATTAACTGCTAATAAATGAAATATGTTTCTATCACTTTCCTATTGCTACTAAATTGCTCCTTTTTGACACAAATAAACATAAGATGAAAATGTTTTATGTTTCATGTTATAAGTTTTGCCTTAACTATCCATGATAATGTATTCTAAAATCATTACAGAGGGTATTTTAGTAGACATTGGAAACATTTTCATTTCATCCCATAAATATATAACTATATCTACAAGTAAATATTTTATGTGTGCTGTATTTTATCCATGATGTAAATCAATGGATTATGGCTATAAGTATGGTGCCTTGCTGTGGTCTCTCTGAGGGCATACAGAGGAATGCTGGACCACACCTGTTCACTGTCCAGTCTGAATGGACACCCACTGTAAGAATATTGCGGGTTTGATTTGCCATCTGAGAATACAGGTTCAATTGCAGGAAGCTCCAATATCTAAGTGTCCTTGTGACTCTGATGTTGTTTATGCATGTGAATAAAAACTGAGGAACAGCACATGCCTTTAAAATAGAAAAATTATAGGAAGGAACAGAGATTACAAAATTTAGTAACCATCATCATTAGCATTTTGCCTGTCTATCATCATTTTTCTTTAGGAAAACTGTTGTTGACATTGGCTCTGTTATTCTCAGGCTCTTCTTTATTAGATCCTAGCAAAGCTCAGAAAAAAGTAATTCCAAATCCCTCCTTTCCCAGGGAGTCCTGATACTTCTACCTTCTAGGTGTAAGGATTAAAAAAATCTTTTTCATTTTTACTCAGAACTCTTACAATCCCCAAACTTAGGAGAAGTATGACTAAGCTAAATGACCATGAAAATGTATAACATTTTATGATTCTAAAAATTCTTTCTTCTTCCCAGGCTTAAGTCCACACACCCTGTGGTGGAGAGAATCAAGCTCATTATGCTGTTTATGCAAGGTAACTATAAAAAGTAGGGACATCTAACTTTCACAAACAACAATTAGCTACTTTTCTATCCTTTACTACTGTGAGTATAATTGGATTTGAATGAACAGGATAAACCTAAGAGCAAGCTGTTTATCTAGTGGTTGAAAATTCAACAGCCTGAACCCAGCATAAGCTTTCTAAATGTATACTTTGCTCAAAATAATACAAGATAAAAGAAAACAAAATAATTGAGTCTACACAAATATCAACAGCTTTGCAACTTAATCTCACAATTAAGTTTGGTCAATTAATATAATTATAACTATGTGTAATGATCACAAATGCATTTTCAGAGTCTTTTGGTTTTTGCCACATTTTAAAAATCTAGGGCCCGGCGGGATGGCTTAGTGGTCTAAAGCGTCTGCTTGGGAAAGCTTGGGCGGCTTCAGGGACCGCGGTTCGATCCTCGGCACCACATGCTGCTCCAGCCCTGCCCTCAGGGTGGGCTGAGCCAGCCATGTAAATGAGAGCCAGTCGTAGTGGCTCATGCCTGTAATCCCAGCACTCGGGAGGCTGAGGCAGGAGGACTGGTGCGAGTTCAAGACCAACCTGGGCTACAAAATGAGCTCAAGGCCAGCCTCAACTGCATAGCGAGACCCTGTCTCAAAAAGACAAAAATAAATAAATAAATAAATATAAAAAATAAAAATCTAACCACTAACATATAAACATTTAAACTAGACTATTTATTGATGCCACTGACAAGAAAACTCAGTGAGATTGATAGCTGGTATAACTATAAAATCAAACTCTAGTTTAAAACATAATTCAAGCTATTTTAAATAAATTCCAATTTAAAATCCAATAAGCAACACCTCAGAGTACTAACAGATGTGTGTCTCATCCTCTTATTAGAGAACAGAGGCTTCCTATATGAGAATAATCTCACTTTGAGGTTTATAGATTCATTCAAACACTAGGATTTTTAGATCCAACCTTTGGACAAATTATATCTTCAATATGTAAAATTACTAGCTGATTTACTTTAACTAAAATAAAAAGTATTTGTTATTTTATCTTGTGGTTTCAATCTTTTTCCCTTTTATAATTATTAAACTCTCAATCTGACTTTTCTTTCATAGCATCATTTAAACTGTTTCAATAAAATGTATTAATAGGGGCTGGTAGATAGCTCAAAGGTCTAAGCACCTGTCTGGCAAATGCAAGGTTCAGTCCCCTGGTACCACATGCTGTGTTGATCCCAGAATTCCAGGCATGCCTGTAATCTCAGTGCTGGGGAAGCAGAAACAGGAGAATCACAAGTCTGGGCTGTACAGTGAGACTCTGTATTGAGAAAAACATAAAGGTTAAAAATGGATATAATAAAGTCAATTAATGTTCTAGATAGAAGTTTTTCACAATTATTGTCTCCCCCATGCAAAAATCCGAGAAAGTAAATAGTTTCTGAAAGGTACAACAGATAGCATGAAAGGAAAAGAAACTGCTCAAAAGGAAAGAACAACTGAGATGGGAGAAAGGAGAAAAGAAACGAGGGAATATTAATTGTAGTACTGATTTCCTTTGGTTTATTGAAGTGAGCAGTTAATGCTTAATTTTGTTCAACAATTTCTCATGCTTATATATGAAATCTGAGTAAATAGCATTGAAGATAGCAACATGCAACCCAACAATCATTGTTGAATTCCTATTATTTTATTTTGAAATTCCACATCATTTTTAATATATTTAGTTTTTAATAAATGTTCTGTAAAACAAAATTAAAGACATTAATATCTGTTCATTGCCAAAAGTAAATGATACACCTCAATCCTAATCTGACCTAATCTCTTTATTGTTCTAGAAATTGAAGACACTCTTATTTTTGCAATATTATCTCTTTTGTGTATTATTTGGCTATTATGATATTTTCCAATGATTTCTGTACTTTTATGACCATTTTTGCATAACTGTATGAAGTAAGATTTGATTTTGACTCTAAGATTTACCTATTAGTTGTTTCATTTCCCTTCTTTTATTTTCTAACTTGGCTGTTTGAGTTTATGTTCTAGATAAATAAGTTCATTTAGTTCATGACTTGAGCCACCTATAAAAAGATGGTTTCTATATCTGTAACTCAGAAAATCTTCTCACTTGAATTTACACATTGCATTTCTCTTCTCTTGGTGGATTTTTCCATGTACTTACATTTAAGAGGAGCTCCATACATAGGTTCTAAAATGATCTCACGGCCCCGTAACGCCTGTTGTCTTTTTGGTGAATATTCCTTCTATTATTCTGATTACCTTGTTCAAAAGAGAGGCTCCACAAAATTCACCTTCCTTTCTTTATCTAGGTAAAATTTCAATTGATAACAAAATACTTAAAAATCCAGCCTCCTTTGCTCTGAGAAGTAACCATAGTGTCACGCTCTGCTATGATGATGGCAGAAATGTAGCCTTAGATGTTGTTTTTCCACACAGGGTCTCTCAGACACTCTCTCTACAAGCTTCTTCACTCTAATTCTTTCAGAGCATAAGAAACGTTGAAAGAGTTTAAGCATTATCATTAATTAAGAATTTTGGGGACGGGCGTGGTGGCTCACACCTGTAATCCCAGCACTTGGGAGGCTGAGGCAGGAAGATCAGTGTGATTTCGAGACCAGCCTGGGCAACAGAAGTGAGCTCAAGGCCAGCCTGAACTGCATAATGAGACCGTATCTCAAAAAGAAAAGAAAAAAAAAAAAAAAAAGAATTTGGAGATTCTGTCATTTGGGGACTTGAATGACTGTCTCAAGCAGAGCTTCCTCACAATTCCATTTGATGAGGAAAAGACAATGTAAGAGCCACAGCCATTTTTTGTAGCTTTATTAATCCAAATACTCCCAAGATAATATTGAAAGTCAAAACTTGGATCTCATGTTTCTCTACATTAGCTTTTATTAACACAAACACACACACACACACACGGTCATGCATGCGTGAACATGCACAGGACAATATAAGACTTAGCCTTCAAAGTCTCGTCTATAGATTTTTAACATCATAAACCTCTGATCTTCCTTTGTCCTTACTTAATCGCTGCCAGTGTGTAGTGACTGGCCTCTCAGCCTCCACTGAGATACAGCTTCAACTCTGCATACTCCCTGTCTTTAGTTCCATATTCAAAGTAGCATTTCTTAAATTCTTACTTAACCTACTAACATATTTCAAATACTGTAACTTTAGCTATCCAGTATGTTACTGAATCAAAACTAATTTGTGCATTTGTACACTGATTAAACTATAAATAAGAATAATCTCTTATTTCAAGATATTTGTTTTAAGTCAAAATATAAAATAAGTGTACAATGAGAGTCCTGCCCCCAATTTATATAGGATAAATACAGTCCTTGTGGAATGATAAGAGAGGGCTTATTGAAAAGATATCAAACAGATAT
>PVJA010047249.1:0-14741 GCA_004027025.1 Myocastor coypus
AAAAAAAAAAAAAAAAAAAAAAAAAAAAACAACAAAAAAAAACAGGTGCACTAGAGTTTAGAAGTCATAGATGTTTGAGAACCACATTCCTTACCTTCTTGTTAAAGACTTACAACATATATGAGTGCATTAAAGAAAGTTAACAATAAGCTAATAAAAATTAGTAGCACAATTACCTTAGCACATATATCTCTGTGTGTGTGTGTGTTTATATATATATCTTCTTCTTTCTTCCATCCCACTTTTTCTTCTTTTTTATTAGTTTATTCAAGGGAACAGTTAGTTAACATTTGTTTCAGCAATTTTGCACACCTATATCTAATAATCTTTTTATTTTATTTTCTCTTGTTTCAGAACTTTTGTTTGCTTATTTATTTATTTTTATGGCCAGCTCAGCCTGCCCTGAGGGCAGGGCTGGCGCAGCATGTGGTGCCAGGGATCAAACCGCGGTCCCTGCAGCCGCCTAAGCTTTCCTAAGCAGCGCTTTAGACCACTGAGCCATCCTGCCAGGCCCCTATATCTAATAATCTTAACCACTTTGAAGATAATAATATGTAATGTAACCATCATTGTTAGTTTCCTAACATTTTGAGTGTAAAAAAAATTAAAAAAAAACAACAACAGGTGCAACCCGGGTGGTGGGAACAGGAGGAAAAGAAGCCAGTAGCCACCTCAGCACCGCTTTTGCAGATCCCTGGAATTGAAACTACTCAATCCAAGAAAAGGAAAAGATGTAGACTCTTTGGGAAGTAACTGGGCCTGGTGCCCGAAGGTCAAAGGTTCGGAACTGCAGCGTGGGTGGAGTTGCTGGCCCAGTTTCTGCTCTGAGTGTGGTGCCCAGGGCTTTAGTTCTGAAACAGCTGTGTGTGGGGACTGGCCGAGTTGGGAGCCCCACAGAAGCTCTCTCCTGGGCATGCAGGACAGAGCAGAGCTCTGTGTAACTCAGTGTCCTCGCAGGTCTGCCTCCCCACACTCTTGCCAGTGCCCAATGTCATCAATGTCATGTGCTGTCTCTGCCACCTGTCCCCACACAGGAAATGTCCTGGGTCCTTGAGCAAACCACAGAACTGTCTGTGCTTGGGGACCTTTAGTGGTATCCAGGAAGAACCGCTCACTACCAAGGTAGCTATAAAATGGTTCCCAAATGCCTGCTGCTCCTTGCTATTCTCATACTTTCTGAGACATAGTCATTCGATAGCCTAGGATGACCTTGAACTCATGGTGATGCTGACCCTCGGGCCTCCTGAGCTCTGGGATTACTGTTGAGCAACCAATACATTTATCTAGTTTCAAAGCATTGTCACAACCCCCTGGGGAGATCCCTGGCTTCATCTAGGAAATCACCACGTATTCTGCCTTCCTTCCGCTCCTAGGATCTGCTGCTAGACTTGGTGTCACTGCAGCTTTCCCAGCCCCTCCCCCGCAGCAGGGTGTGCCCAAGGCTCACCAGGATGTCTTTGTTTTCTGTTTGTTTCATTTTGTTGTGTTTGTATGTAATAGAAGAGATTGAATCCAGGGCTGCTGGGGAGGTAGCTCAGATTTGTATGGAGCTATCTATCACCCCAGATAACTTCCTTGTTTTTTGACACTAAATACTATTGTATGGGGTGGACAGCACCACCTTTAAAAAAAAAAAAATTGAGAATTAAACCCAGTGATAGTTTAACACAGCTACATCCCCAGTCCCTTTTATGTATTATTTTGAGAGGTTCTTGCTAAATTGCCCAGGCTAGCAGCAAACCTGTGGCCTTTCTGCCTTAACCTCACTAGTAGCTAGAATTACAGAGTATGTATGTCCCTGTGTCTGGTGACTGTACTACATTTTCTTTGTCTTTTTCTCTCTTTCTTTCTTTCTTTCCTTCTTTCTTTCTTTCTTTGTGGTACCTGGGATTGAACTCAGGACCTTGTGCATGCCCGGCAAGCACTTATTTCACTGAGCTATCTCCCCTGTTTGTCTTTTTGAGATAGTGCCTCACTGTATAGTTAAGCCTGGCCTTGAGGTCACCATATAGTCCAGGCTGGTCTTCAACTCACAATCCTCCTGCCTCAGACTCCCAAGTACTAGGATTACAGGAGTGTGCCCGGCCCACACTGCATTTTCTGTATCCATTCATCAGTTAGTGGGGATTTGAATCATTTCCAAGCCAAGCAGTTGGTTTTTAAGACAACTACAAACAAGCTACACGCTGAGCTCTTAGTGACCAAGACATTCATCAGCTGAGGCAGCATGAGCTGTCTGGAGACCAGGCCCTTGCTCAGGGTAGAAGGCCCCCCATAACAGGCGTTCTCAGGGAGCTTAGGTCCCAGGTGGGAGGGGGGCAGGGTGCACCCATGTGCAGTTTACTGCAGAGTAGCGGGGAGCCCAGCATCAGGCCTGTCAGGCATGGGCCCTAGCACAGCACTGCAGCCTCACAGTTGACCAAGGGCTTCCGTGGCTCTTCCAGTCACTGCTCCCACCCAAGTCTTTAAAGTCAACTCAGGGACCAACCAAATAGCTCAGTGGATTAAAGTGCCTGCAAGCAGACACAGGGGCTGGGGGTTCAATCCCTGGCCCTGCCATGCTGACCCTGCCCCCGGGGTGCATTGACAAGGCAATAGACTGAGCGTGGTGGCGCACACCCGTAATCCCAGCTTTTGGGAGGCTGCAAACAGGCAGATCACAAGTCTGATCTAGGAGTGAGAGCCTAAACACCCTGTAGACCAGCGGTTCTCAACCTGTGGGTCGCGACCCTGGCGGGGGTCTAACGACCAAAACACAGTGGTCACCTAAAGCCATTCTGAATCATGACTGTAGCAAAATCACAGTTTTTTTTTTTTTTTTTTTTTTTTTTTGAGGCAGGGTCTTGCTATGCAGTTCAGGCTAGCCTTGAGCTCACTTTTGTAGCCCAGGCTGGTCTCGAACTCGCACCGATCCTCCTGCCTCAGCCTCCCAAGCGCTGGGATTACAGGCGTGCGCCACCACGCCCAGCTAAAATTACAGTTTTGAAGTAGCCACCAAAATTATTTTTTGGCTTGGGGTCACTGCAACATGAGGAACTGTATTGCAGGGTCACAGCATTAGAAAGGTTGAGAACCACTGCTGTAGACCTTTCCCTAAAATACCAAATAAATAAAGTCGACTCAGTTGCTCCTGTTTAGAATGCAAAATATTTGATTCAGAGAGAGATAAATTTGTCTTACTCCCCAAACTCCAAGCTTCATCAGCTTAGCCTGTGTCTACAAAGCATGCCTTAGCTAGCGCTGGGGGAGCAGCTCCTGCTGGAGCTAAGCTGCCTTTGCTCTTACTGGCAGTTAAAAGGAAGGTGGGAGAGATTTCTTGGGCTCAGGATTCATTAACAGCCAGGCATAGGGGTGCAAGTTTGTGATTCCAGTTACTCAGGAGGTTGAGGTGGGGGTCCCAGCACAGGAGTCTGTCCTATGTGTCTGTCATGTTCTTAGCTACTAGAGTTTTGTTTGTTTGTTGTTTTGTTTTGTTTTTAGTCTTTTTGAGACAAGGTCTTACTATGCAGTTCAGGCTGAGCTTGAGCTCACTTTGTAGCCCAGGCTGGTCTCGAACTCACAGTGAATCTTGTCTCAGCCTCCTGAGTGTGGAGATTACAAGTGTGGGCTACCACACCTGGCTAGAGGTTTTTTTTTTTTTTTTTTTTTCTGTATTTAGGACAGGGTCTACAGGGTCTCCCTGTGTAGATCGGATAGATCGGTCTCGCAGTGATCCAGCAGTGTTCAGCCTCCTAAAAGCTGGGATTATAGGTCATACCCTTGTGCCCAGTCTCAATCGTGGTCTCAGTGTGCCCCCCGGGGCAGGGCTGGCCGGCATGCTAGGGATGCTGGGATCTAACCCTGGCTGCTGTGCTCTACCTAAGCAGGCTCTCTAGTCCACTGAGCTATCAGGCCCACCCTCAGCTAGAATTTTTGATAACAACTTTGTGGTGCCCAGCAGGATGGCTTAGTGGCCTAAAGCGCCTGCTTGGGAAAGCTCAGGCGGCTGGAGGGACCGTGGTTCGATCCCCAGCACCACATGCTGCGCCAGCCCTGCCCTCAGGGCAGGCTGAGCCGGCCATAAAAATAAATAAATAAACAAACAAAAGTTAAAAAAAAAAAAGATAGTACTCAAATGTGCTACAATTTGCTTATTTAAGGCACGTGATTCTGGGTTGGCAGTATAGGTCAGTGGTTGAGGATGCATAAGGCCTTGAATCTGATCCCCAACACTGCAAAAAAAAATTTAAAAAATGATTTGGAGGATTTTAGCATGCTCGCAGATATGTGCAGCCATCACTCTGCCAGTCTGCATTGATACAGTCATTTCAGCCAGGCGTAGGGGTACACATGTATAATCTCAGCACTTGGGAAACTGAGGCAGGAGGATCACTGCAAGTCTGAGGCCAGCTAGAGTGAGGTCAACCCTGAAATATACAGTAAGGCCCTGTCTCAAAAAATGAGTGCATAAATGCATAAATAAATAAACAAGTCATTTCACTACAGTGACAAGGACACATGTGCAAAAGTTTGGTTTTTTGTTTGCTTTTGCTGCTGAGTGAATTCCTATGGCAAAGGACCTCAGTTCCCCTCAGATTGAAGCAGTACTAGCAGTGAAGTAACCTGTTCGTGACCAGTTATGTCCTGATAAAACATCCCAAAGGACTTCGATATACCCAGTCTCCTCACAAGCACAATCCAGCAACACCTACCTTAAATGTGCTTAGAGGGGGTCTGGCAGGATGGCTCAGCAGTCTAAAGTGCCTGCTTAGGAAAGCTTAGGTGGCTTCAGGGACCGTGGTTTGATCCCCAGCACCACATGCTGCGCCAACCCTACCCTCAGGGCAGGCTGAGCCGGCCATAAAAATAAACAAACAAACAAACAAACAAAAAAACCCCAAAAGTTCTGAAACAAAAAAAAATTCTAAAATAAATAAATAAATAAATAAATAAATAAATGTGCTTAGAACACCGCAGTAGTCTCCAGTTGGGCAATGGCATGTAACACAAAGCCTGCCTGATGGGCTAGTTGACTGGACTGATTGGCTGCCATGTTGGGGTTGAATACACAGCCTTCACACCCAACTACCTCCATAGCCCTTTTGAGACAAGTTTTTGCTGTGTCATTAAGTTGTCCAGGTTCCCAGACTGCTGGGGTTACAGGTGTGTAACACCATGACAAGCATAATTTATTGAATGTTGCACTGAAAGTGAAAAGCAGAGTGTTCATATTGCTGTACTTTCTCACCACGATAAAGTAAAAAAAAAAAAAAAAAAGTGGAAGTCACAACTGCTTTGAGTTGGGAACCATCTCTATATGTACCAGGATTTTTTCTCCTCAGTACTGATGATTAACTCAGGGCTTTTGCACTGAGTTACATCCCAGGCCTTTATCTGTCATTTTGGGCCAGGATCTTGGTAAGTTGCTAAGGCCAGATTTTAACTTCTAATGATCCTACCTCAGCCTCCCAGAGTGCTGGCCTTTTTTTTTTTTTTTTTTTTTTTTGGTCTTTTTGAGATGGGGTCTCACTATGCAGTTCAGGCTGGCCTTGAGCTCACTTTTGTAGTTCAGGCTGGTCTTGAACACACATTGATCCTCCTACCTCACCCTCCCCAGTGCTGGGATTACAGGTGTGCGCCACCACGCCCAGCACCAGGATTTTTGATGACACCCCAGAAACCACTGAAACTATTGGTAAATGTTGGGGCTGAGGAGATAGCTCAGTAGAATAAGCACTTGCCTGGCAAACTCAAGGTCCCTGGTTTGATCCCTGGTTCCACCAAAAAAAAAAAAGAAAGAAAAAAAGAATGGGGCCCAATGGGATGGCTCAGTGGTCTAAAGCGCCTGCTTAGGAAAGCTTGGGTGGCTGCAGGGACCGTGGTTCAATCCCTAGCACCACATGCTGCGCCAACCCTGCCCTTAGGGCAGGCTGAGCCGGCCATAAAAATAAATAAATAAATAAACAAAAGTCCTGCAACAAGAAAATAAATAAATAAATAAATAAATAAATATTTAAAAAAAGAAAAAGAAAGAGAAGAAACTATTGCTAAATGTGCCAATACCACTGCCACTGAAAAATGATTGGTTCTTTTCTGCCTGTGAGGCTGCAATGCTGCACTCTTCTCTTTCCCTCCACCCCGGCCCGCATCTGTCTGTCTCTCTGGCACAGGATCTCACTAAGCAGTTCAGCCTAGCCTTCAGCTCACTTTGCAGCCCAGGCTGGCCTCGATGCACTCCTGCTTCTACCGCTGTCTTTACCCTGCCTCTTGCCCTGCCCGCCTTTCCCAACACAGTGACCTCCCTTAAGCCAGCCAGCACATCCAGATCTGCCTTTGGAGTGGCTATCCCAAGGAGGTCCAGGCCCTGGTGGCCATCCAGAGAACAAAGGGAGCTGTGTCAACCTTGACCAAAGTCTAGTTCGGAGAACACCCTGGAAGCTTCCAGCTCCCCGCACAGCCATGGCCATCACTGTGGTCTCTGCTTTTGTGTTTTTCAAGGAGTGTCCCAGTCTCCTCCCAGACCCAAGGCTGCTTCTCTGGCTGGTCTTCCTGGGAAGCAGAGGTCCCCAAAAATGAGCCAGCTAGGAGGACTCCCTGCCTTGTCATTTTTGTTCATGGGGCATTCATCTCCTGCTGATGGAAGGTTGCCTTATTTAGCCAATGCACTCTTAGTTGCTTATCTGAGGTTCAGATTGAGCAGGTGTGTTACCTGGCAACCCTCCTGGCCCCACTGTGCTGCACTGGTCCTGCACAAATGCTCACAAGCACGTGTGGGAGAACTTTGCACACTCCACAGAACTGGGAGCCAGGGAGCCTGGCAGGAAGGTCCCTTTCCAACCCACACACCAGGCCCATGACCTGGGCAGGCGGGCGCAGAGAGTCTGGCACGTTTCCGGAAGACACAACCAGCTGACTGCAAAGCTGCCGCCAGTGCTGTCTAATTTACTTGTCTAATTTAATTAGCAACACCAATTAGGGCCTATCTTGCTACCCTAGGCGTCTCATTTCCTTCTGGCCTTTGGGAGGTGTTGTGCCTGGTAGACGGGGACAGTTGGGGACATGAGGGTTCAAAGGGGTCAAGCAAAGTGCTAGATGGTCTTTCTTTTTTATTTATTTATTTTATTTATTTATTGTCTTGTTTCAGAACTTTTGTTTGTTTATTTATTTTTATGGCCTGCTTAGCCTGCTCTGAGGGCAGGGCTGGCGCAGAATGTGGTGCCGGGGATCGAACCGCGGTCTGTGCAGCCGCCTAAGCTTTCCTAAGCAGGCGCTTTAGACCACTGAGCCGTCCTGCTGGGCCCCTAGATGGTTTTTCAGTCTCAGCGACCAGGCTGGAGAATGCTCAATCTCACCCCTCCAGTATGTTGTTTTTGTTGAACTAGAGTTGAGGTAAATGCTAAAATGAGCCTGGAGGGGAGGCATTCATGCAGGGGAAGAGAAAAATGTTCCACTGCGCTCCCTGTCTTCCTCTAGCATCGAAGGCCTGGGGCCTAGTGCATCCCAAGTGCTTCTTCAGCATTGGCTGTAATCAGAGGCAGGCTGGGGAAGTCAGGTCCTTCTGCTCACCCCTTTAATGTTAATACCCCAGCCCTACTGCATGGTTCCTCCTCTTGGGAAATCCTCTCAGCTCCTTAGACCTCACCACCCCAGCTCAGGAGGGAAGATTCCTAAAAAATCCCCTGAGATCCCAGTTCCATCAGTTCCTCCCTTTGTCCCCTACTTATCTCTAGTGCTTCCGTTTTTCCTGTCCTGCAGGTAGAATCCTCCTTCCCGATCCTGCATTTCAGTGTTTAGATGGGCAGCTGAGAGCAGAGCCAGGGCTGCCCTTTGGCAGCGACCTATCCCAGGCACCCCTTCTAGGTGGGAGATGTAGCTTTGGGGCACAGTGTCTGCTTTGCATACAGAAAGTCCTAGGTTTGGCCCCCGGGCATCACAGAACACGCAAGACAAATTCCTCGTTTATAGGTGAAGACACTAAGATCCAAGAAAGTTATACGATTTGTACACAGGGTCACAGTTTTACCTAAAGTATTTGTCCTCTGTTGACACACAGCTGTTCTGAATTCTCTCTATTCACCCCATCATGTGTTTATCTGTGTGTGTGTGTGTGTGTGTGTGAGAGAGAGAGAGAGAGAGAGAGAGAGAGAGAGAGAGAGAGAGAGAGAATTCCTACTTTAAGGAAACCTAGAACTCACACTCACTTGTTCCCTTGTAAAAAGTCGTCAGTGGGGAGACGGTCACCTGTGGAGTCCCTGTCGGCCCTGCAGTGACTCTGGTCCCAGAGGGCCATCTGTGCTCGGGTGGCTCTGCCCACTGCCTGTTCTCAGTGTTGCTGGAGAGGCTGGGGTGAGCACCGCTAGTGATGCTTGGCTGGAGGTGGTGCACAAGGCAAGGACTTCTGGTCCCAGCTCACAGTGAGTTCTCTCCCCACAGTCACGGCCCTTCCCTCTCTGAGAGCAGGCTGCTGACAAGTCCACATCCAACAGTGCCCTCCTTCGTGCCTCCCTCTGCCAAAGCAGACTCCTCCCCCAAGGGAGGCCCCCACCTCCCGGGATGTTCAGTTCCTGGTGGTCAGCAGTCTCCCAGGTGCACCTCCCGGCCCGAGGAGCCTCTTGTTTTCTGCACGTTTAACATTAGGAATCATTGTGTCTTTTGTTTTTTTTTTTTTTGTTTTTCTTTTTTTTGTCTTTTTGAGACAGGGTCTCGCTATGCAGTTGAGGCTGGCCTTGAGCTCACTTTTGTAGCTCAGGCTGGTCTCGAACTCACACCAATCCTCCTGTCTCAGCCTCCTGAGTGCTAGGATTACAGGCGTGAGTGTCTTTTGTATGTATGCATTATATGTATTTTTGCTTCTTGAGACATGGTCCCACTATGCAGTTCCGGCTGACCTTGAGCTCATTTTGTAGTCCACCAGGCTGGTCTTAAGCCTGCAGTGATCCTCCTGTCTCAGCCTCCCAAGTGTTGGGATTACAGGTGTGCACCACCATGCCAGGCTGTCCTGTTTTGGGAAAATGCACAGCATTGCCTTGGCTCAGTAGGGGTCTTTGCCACAAACCCCAGCAGGGGAGCCTTTCATATAAGGAGCTGCCTGCACCCAAGGCACAGGACTGAGGAGAGGGAGGGTGTCCATGATGTCTCCCTACCCACAAGAAGCACCCCAACTGTGCAGATAGTGAATATTGCAGAACAGGGTGGCTTTGGGCCCGCGAAGGAGCTGGGGATAGGACCAAAAAGCCCAAGGAGAGAAGAGTGCCCACTTTGCCTTTGTTCTGTGGAACATGTCCATTCATTTATTCATTCAGCAGGTATGTCTAGAGTGCCTGCTTTTTGCCAGGCATTCTGTGTGGTGGGAGGCATCAGTGAAGACTAATCCTCTTTAGTGCCCACCCAGCCCTGTGCCCGAGGGATGGACTGCCACGGTGTCTGTGCTAGGAGCAGGCTTGTTCTCGTTGTGACGTGTGCATGCATGGGCTGCACACTGTGGCTCACCGAGCCCACCTGGCTTTGGGCTGAGTTCTTTGGCAGAATGAATGCCAATGGCTTTGGCTCGAGAAGTGCCACCACTGTGGCTGTCTGGTTAAGCATGACAAAGGGATGAGGTAAGGTAATAATAGGCAGTTGTAATGGACCTGCTCTCTCTTTACACAAGACCTTTAAAGTCAATTTATTAGAGCCTAATGGAATAATTAGAAATGTATGGGGTAATTTAGTTGCATTCTTCTGCAATGAAAGGCAGAGTTCCTGATGACTGCAGCCTCCTGGCACTCCAGAGTGGAAAGGATCCAGCGGCTCAGGCTCAGAGGACTTGGTTTCTTTTTTTCTCCTTTTCTCTTTCGTGGGGCACACATATTCCATTTCATAACAAGTTTTTCTCCCCATGCAGAACTGAGTTTTAAAATAAACAGCAGAAACTCTATTTTCCTCTTTAATTAAGAGGGACACACCTAATCCTCTTAGCATTCTTGATTTTGTAAACAAGCATTTGTTAGGATAAAATCTTTAAGTAGTTCAGTCATGTGAACTAACTATTCAGTTAGTGATCCCAAGTCAAACCTGTTACAAAAGTAATTGAGTTAATAATGGCCCTCAAAGTCGCTTCCCATGTCTTAATTTTCAGCCATAAGCTGACCAACCTTATTTGTTTGTTGGTTTGCTTTTTTTGAGATAGGGCCTCACTTTGCAGTTCAGGCTGGTCCTGAACTCACTATGTAGTCCAAACTGGCCTCGAACTCATATGGTCCTCCTGCCTCAGCCTACAGAGTGCTGGGATTACAGTTGTGCAACTTTTTTTTTTTTTTTTGTCTTTTTGAGACAGGGTCTCGCTATGCAGTTGAGACTGGCCTTGAGCTCACTTTTGTAGCCCAGGCTGGTCTCGAACTCACACCAATCATCCTGCCTCAGCCTCCTGAGTGCTGGGATTACAGGCGTTAGCCACCACACCCGGCATAGTTATGCAACTTTAATGGAAGCAATGAATGCAGTCAGTTCACTTCGCCATGTGGGTGGCAGTCATTTGGCTATATTAGTTCATGCACCACTGAGCTTCCTTGCTGGCTTTCTTAAACATTTTGAATTCTTTTTTATAATTAACTAATTAGTTATTTATTCATTTATTTGGTACAGGGTCTTGCTCTGCAGCTTGGACTCATACTGATCCTCCTGTCTCACCTCCCTAGTGCTGGGATTATAGGCGTGTGCTACCACACCCAGTTTTGGTGGCTGGTATGGCACACCCAGAGTTCCAGACTGGCATAGCATGTGGTACTGGGATTGAACCTGGGTCCTTGCACTTGCCAGGCAGGTGCTTCGACTGCTGAGCTATCCCCACAGTTCTCCACTGAGCTTTCTGATCTTCATATGCTTAGCTTTGGGAAAAAGTGATCTGGACATGTTTGTCACTACTGGAATGTGACTAATGTGATTGTGTTGATTTCAAATTATAATTAATTTGTATTTAAAAACTGAAATAGGGGCCTGGCAGGATGGCTCAGTGATCTAAAGTGCCTGCTTGGGAAAGCTTGGGCAGCTTAAGGGACTGTGGTTCGATCCCCAGCACCACATGCTGTGCCAGACCTGCCCTCGGGGCGGGCTGAGCCAGCCATAAAAATGAGTGAATAAACAAAGGTTCTGAAACAAGAAAAATAAATAAATAAATAAATAAATAAATAAATAAATAAAATAAAAACTGAAATAGAGCAAAGTAGGTTTTGATAGACATATGTTTAGTGGGACCCTTGAATGTACACTTGGAGCAACGTGCTTGTGTTGTCAGCTGTGATTATCATTCAATATAGCATCAAGTATTTTTGGTGAAATTGAACATCCAAATTGAGATGTGCTATAGGTATAAATTATACATCAGGTTTTCAAAACCTATTAAGAATTAAATAGCTTGCTGGGCATGGTGGCGCATGCCTGTAATCCCAGCACTTGGGAGGCTGAGGCAGGAGGATCGGTGCGAGTTTGAGACCAGCCTGGGCTACAAAAGTGAGTTCAAGGCCAGCCTCAACTGCATAGGGAGACCCTGTCTCAAAAAGACCAAAAAAAAAAAAAAAAAAAGAATTAAATAGCTCATTAATAATTTAAAATTTTAGCCTGTCATGATGGGACATTCCCGTAATCAGCATTCTAAGAGGCTGAAGCAGGAGGAATGCAAGTTCAAACCCAGCCTGAGCACCTTAGCGATGTGTTAAGACCTTGTCTCAAAGTAAAAAAATTAAAAGGGTTAGGGATGCAGACTAGTGTGAAAGTCCTGGGTTCAATACCTGTACCTGGGGGGCAAACAAACAGTAATTTAATAATTTTTCATACTGTTTAAGTATTGAAAAAATGACATGTTGGGTTAGATAACATTACTAGTGTTGTCCTTTGGGTTTTTTTTTTTTTTTTTGTTGTTGTTGTTGTTTGCTTTTTTTGAGACAGGGTCTCTTTATGCAGTTCAGGCTGGCCTGGAGCTCACTTTTGAAGCACAGGCTGGTTGCGAACTTGCACTGATCCTCCTGCCTCAGCCTCCCACGTGCTAGGATTACAGGGGTGTGCCGCCATGCCCAGCTCTCCTTTGTATTGTATACTTTTTTTTTTCCTTTTTTGTATTTTAGGGAAGATCTGCAGGGTATTCAGGGTCTTACTACTAAATCAGACTCATAGTGATCCACCTATTTATTTACAGCATCCCAAGAGCTGGGATTATAGGTGTGCTACCACAACCAGTCTCAATTGTCTTCTCAACATGTCCTAGGGGTGGGGCTGGCATGGCAGGCCCAGGGAGCAAACCCCTAGCCCCTGTACCTGCTTGTAGGTGTTTTAATCTGCTGAGCTGTTTGGCCAGCACTTGTATTGTATGCTTTTTATTTATTTTTTATTTTATTTTATTATTTATTTTTTAAATCACATAAGGAAGCATCTCTTTGGGGTTTTTTTAAAATTTATTTATTTTTTTTCTTGTTTCAGAACCTTTAT
This sequence comes from Myocastor coypus, assembly GCA_004027025.1. Taxonomy (NCBI): domain Eukaryota; kingdom Metazoa; phylum Chordata; class Mammalia; order Rodentia; family Myocastoridae; genus Myocastor; species Myocastor coypus. Next base: position 12,439 of record PVJA010047249.1, read on the forward strand.
TTGTTTATTCACTCATTTTTATGGCTGGCTCAGCCCGCCCCAACGGCAGAGCTGGCACAGCATGTGGTGCCGGGGATTGAACCATGGTCCCTACAGCCGCCCAAGCTTTCCCAAGCAGGCACTTTAGACCACTGAGCCATCCCGCCGGGCCCTCTTTGGGGTTTAACATGAGAAATCATACAAATAAAATTTGTATAAACATAAATCCACAGTTATAACACATAGAACAAAGTAAAGACAGAAAACTATTTGCAGCTATATACAGTTGGACAGTGTGCCTTGTGTACCAGAAAGTCTTTTACAAAATTTTTATCAGAGCAACAGAACACCAATCTGCAGTGTAGTCCTAGAAGATTTCTTCAGTGTCTCCTGTTTCCTCCAATATCTTCCTCTTTATTATGGCTGCCATACTATGGTGACTGCCACCCCCTGCCCGTATCTACAGTTCCCATAATTATACCCAGTATAATCCTATCTGCTGTAGCCTCTATAGCTCCTGTCACCAACATAGGCACCATTGTAATTTCCATATCCTCAATCATAATAGTTATTAAATCCTTGGTTCCAGTCTTGATCCTGACCTCGACCACAACCCCTAGTACCACCTCGTCCACCAGCTGTGGCACCTCTTCCTCCTCTTTGTTGTTGTTGTTGTTGCTGCCCATAGACCTCTTTGGTTTGTGCAACTTGGATTTCACACTTTCCAGAGCCAATTTGATGGTATCTGCCTTCTAACAATTTATTTTTTTTAATTTTATTTATTTATTCATTTATTTATTTATTTATTTATTTATTTTTTGTCTTTTTGAGACAAGGTCTCGCTCTGCAGTTCAGGCTGGCCTTGAGCTCACTTTTGTAGCCCAGGCTGGTCTCGAACTCGCACCAATCCTCGTGTCTCAGCCTCCCAAGTGCTGGGATTACAGGCCTGCGCCACCATGCCCGGCTTTTTTTAAAATTTTAATTTATTCTATTTTTTTTTAAACCTCATTTATTTATTTGTGTTATGGCTGGCACAGCCTGCCCTGGGGGTGGGGCTGGCACAGCATGTGGTGCCAGGGGATCGAGCCACGGTCCCTGCAGTTGCCTAAACTTTCCTAGGAACCTGCTTTAGACTGCTGAGCTGTCTTGTCAGCCTTCTAAAAAATTACTCATTTTAATAAAAAAAAGATAAAATAGAGAAACAGTTTCAAAACAGGTTAGTAGGATGTTTACAATGATTAATGCATTGCATATTGTTGCCTTTGTAATAGTTATTCAGAGGACAAGATGCAGACAAGATGCTATCTTATCTAAACAATAGTTTTATTCATGGTGAATTAAGAGAAAGTAGCTGTGTATCTATCCTGTCTTGTGTATATATGTATATTATATATATATTTTTCCTTCCCCTCTTTTTTTTAACCACAAAACTATCCTTTATTTATACTTTTGTGAAGCTTGTAACGAATGACACTAGATTGCCTAGCAACTGATACCTAAAATTAACCAGACAGGATGTTCATCTCAGGAGTAAGGTAGCTTGTTTACTTTAGGCACTAGGTGCATTTATACTCTTTAGATGAAGCTACTAGAAAATTGAAAATCATGTGTCTCTATAGTGTCTCTAGTGGGCGGTAAGGCCTGCTGGATCAGAACAGAAGAGTTGGTGGCCACTTTCCTTACGGCAAGTGTGAATGAAGCAGAGTCCACAGTAGATTTACATATATTGATTGATTGATTGATTGATTGATTGATTGTATTATGGCTGGCTCAGCCTGCCCTGTGGGAAGGACTGGTGCAGTATGTGGGATCAAACAACAGTCCCAGCAGTTGCCTAAGCTTTCCCAAGGGATGCTTTAGCCTGCTGAGTCATCTCACCAGCTCCTAGGTTTACATTTTAGACAAAATATCTTTTTTTTTTTTTTTTTTAGAAGTTTTGTTTGTTTATTTATTTACTTTTATGGCCGGTTCAGCCTGCCCTGAGGGCAGGGCTGGCACAGCATGTGGTGCTGGGGATAGAACCGTGGTCCCTGCAGCTGCCTAAGCTTTCTAAACAGGCGCTTTTAGACCACTGAGCCATCCCGCTGGGCCCCTCTTTTTTTTTTAAGATTTATTTTTTTTATTTTTTTGATTGGAGAATTGAGTCCATTTACATTGATGGTTATAATTGAAATGTATTGACTTATGGCTGACATGACTCTTATTCATTAGTGTTTACCAATTTTTCCTCCTATTTTTAGTTGGTTACTCTATTTGGTGGGATCCTTCTGTTCTCATTTGTTGAATTCGGGTCATTTTGGTCCCTTTCTAAAATATTTGTTAGA
>PVJA010047250.1:0-14751 GCA_004027025.1 Myocastor coypus
TAGTGTCCCGGCTGGCCCTGACGACCAGACTACAGCAGCTGGGAGTGGAGGAGCCCCAGTGGGGTGCACTTGGCGACTGTCCTGTCTCTGGGTGCAAAGTGAGCTGGTCTTCTGCTGAAGCAGCTTCCTCCTTCAGGAACTCAGAGCCAGTTCCCCTGGGCTGTGGGGGTCAGGTCCTCACCTGTGTGTGCATGGAGAGAAAGACGTGGTCTTCCTGCCTGCCCACACTGCACGGCCTCCTCCTGGGGCCACAGAGCAGACCCAGTGGGCCTCAGGCTGCCGGTGTCCAGGTCCTGCTACAATCCAGAGCAAGGCGGGGCAGGGGGTCCGGTACCGAGGGAGGTGAACCCACTAGGACGTGACTGCATCCGCAGAGATGTGTTACTAAGATGGGGCATCCATACTGGGCAGCCCTAAGCCTCTTGGTGGCTGAACACTTACAGTTAAGTCAAAAAGTCATTTATTTTTTATTTAACTTTTTGTATTTTTAGGGCAGGGTTTACACAGTTCCTTCCTCATGTTGTGGTAACCCCAAACCAAAAAATAATTTTGGTGACTACTTCAAAACTGTAATTTTGCTACAGTTATGATTTAGAATGTAATGGCTTGAGGCAACTCCCTCTGGGGTTGAGACCCACAGGTTGAGAACCGCTGGTTTACAGGGTCTCACTACGTAGCTCAAACTTGGAGCAATTCTCCTGTGTTCAGTCTCCCAAGCGCTGGGATTACAAGCGCTCATCAGCACACCCAGTCTCAGCGCACCCTGGGGGCTTTAGTCCATGGAACTATCTGGCCCCACCCCGTTGTTTCTTTTGTTTATTATTATTATTATTATTATTATTATTATTATTATTATTATTGTATTTTAGGGAAGGGTCTACAGGGTGTTCAGGATCTCACTACTACATCCGACTCATAGTGATCCGCCAGTTTACAGCCTCCCAAGAGCTGGAATTACAGGCACGCACCGTCACAGTCAGTCTCAACGGCCATCCCATCTCAGCATGCCCCTGGGGCGAGGCCCGCAGGCAGGTCCCGGGATCGAGCCCCAGGCCCCTATGCCTGCTGGCAGGTGCTTTAATCCGCTGAGCTATTTGGCTGGCCCTTGTTTTTTTATTTTGGTATATTTTAGGTTTTGTTCTGTTTTGCGATAGAGTCTCACTATGCATGCAGTCCAGGCTGCTTTTGAACTCGTGTTCCTACCGCCTCAGCCTCCTGAGTATGGGCATTGTAGTCACGCACCACTGTGCTTACTGATCAAATATTTGAAAGACTTATGCAGTCCTCTCTCTCTCTTCCTCCCTCTTTCCCTCCCCCCTCTCTCTTAATATAAGACTTTTAAAAATTAAACTTTATTTTTAAAGTAGTTTGAGATCCAGAGCAAAGCCAAGGGGAAGGCCAAGGACTTCCCACGCTTCCTGCCCCGTTGTTCCCTACACCCCCTTCGGCCACACTTCCCACCAGGGGTGCATTTATTAAAGCCCAGGGGCTTACATGGTTCCACAACCGCAGTATCTACTCACATTCCTGCTTGTGTTGTACAGGACAGGCTGTGTCTGAATATACATCCACAATGGTGGTGTCACATGGAAAAGCATCACTGCCCCAAAAGTCCTCCGAGCTCTATCCATTCGTCCCTCCCACCCTAACACACAGCTGTCCACAGGCTCCACAGTTCTGCCTTACCCAGAGTGTAACATAGTCCGTCTTGTCCAACATGTGGTCGGCTTGGATTGGCCCACCCCCACTAACATGCATTCAAGATTCCCTTACGTCTTTTCATGGCTCAGATGTTCTGTCCTTTTTAATGTTTATTTATTTATTTATTTGGTACAGTATCCCACTGCACAACTTGGACTCAGTGATTCTCCCGTCTCAGCCTCCCCAAGGCTAGGAAGACAGGCATGCACCGCCACCGCTTGGTTTCAGGGTTCTGGGGCCAGCACTGACTGTGGTCCCGGGGTTCAAACTCGGTTCCTTGCACTTGCCAGATATGTGCTTAGACTGCTGAGCTGTCTCCCCAGCCCCTTTGTTTTCTCTATTGCTGGATAATATTCCATTGTCGAGATGTGTCACACTCTGTCTACTTATCTACCCGGAGACATCCTAAGAGCAGCTCCCAAGCTATGGCAATTATGAGTAAAGCTCCATTCAACATTTCTGTGTGGCTTTTAGGGGAATATAAGCTTTTAGGGCATTTGGATAAGCAGAAGTACTGCCAGTGCTGGGTCACATGGCCATCTGCTTCCACTGAGCCTTTGCTCTTAGTAACAGAGCAGTTGCCTTCTCCCATTTGGACCATGCTTGGGCACTGGCCAGCTGCTACTCTGCTCCTGGCTGGAGCACCCATCTGGAAAAGGACGAACTGCAACCCCCAGGGGAGGTCCAACTGTGTAGAGGAGGAAGTCTCCTCAGCTGGAGACCTGCATGGGGCTAGGTGGCCTGACAGAATAATAATATATTATTATTTTGGCACAGGGTCTCACTGTGTAGTGCAGGCTGGCCTTGAACTCACTTTGTAGCCCTGGCTGGCCTCCAATCTGTGGCAATCCTCTTGCTTCAGCCTCCTGACTGCTGGAGTTATGGGCCTGTGCCGCCACATCCAGAAATCCAGCCCTGGGCTCCCCCATGTGCGATAAATTATGTTCCCTACAACGACAGAGATTTTAATTTCTTGTTTATATACATTGAATCACTGAAGTATATGAACTTCAACTTCACATTCAGGGGAAAAAAGGATGCTGTGTTTGCAGGACAGTCATGGTCCCAGTGCTTTGAAGAATGATCTGAGGGGCAGTGTGATGGTCAGCACGGAATATTTGTCACGGAGTTGGGACTTCTGAGACATGGGTTCCCCTTGTGTGGTTCCCTGTCCCAGGGCCCCATGACGCTTTGGTAAGCGGGGCAGTGCCTGACCAACAAGCAAATGCACTTCATTTGTTCCCTGGCAGGTTGAGTGGTGCCCATCGATCTAGCCCTTTATACTCCTCTGGCCTCTCCGTCTGTCACCGGCATCCTTTTTCTGACCAGTGCTTGTGTGATTTGTGACAAACAGTTTTCCAAAAGATAAACCAACTCCAGATGATGTTGATGGTTGAGGTAACATGAACAATCAGACAAACGTAGCCCAGCGGGGGGCGGGGGCAGGGGTGGAGAGGGGTAAGCGCTCCTTGAGGGATGAGGGTCCTGTGAGTGATGATCCAGGAGAGAACGCGGAGGAGAGGGTGGCATCCTGAAGACCCTGAGGTGAGAGGAGGATCAGGGCTGGCAGGAGGCCATGCTTACAAGAGCTGAGGTGGGTCTGACTCATATCATTAAAGTTTTTCTTTTTTAACCTCCCCCTTTCTAAAAACAGACCTGCGTAGTATGCTCGGGAGCCACCCAAGGTGAAATCACTGTGACTGTGTCCCTACCACACTAATGAAGTCATTTTGGAATTGTAGGAAAATGGGTCCTGGGCGGGGCGGGCAGCCGTCACTGCGGGCACTCCCCAAAGTCTCTGCCAGCACCTGCGGGTGAGTCCTCGATTTCACCTCCTCTGCAGGAGGGTATTTTAAAATCTCTGGAGCCAGGTGCTCTGTTTGGTGTTTATCTTTCCCATGCAGTTCCTTCCAGTCCTGTCACCACACTGTCTTCAGTCAAACTTATGAACTGGCTTTGTTTTTGATTTGCACAAAGTCTGAAGGGGCTGAGGTGTACACAAAACATATAGGGAGACTTGAGTGATAAGAATTAGAAGCTTGGGCCGGCCAAATAGCACAGCGGATTAAAGTGCCTGCTTAGGTAGACACAGAGGCCAGGGCTCGATCTCTGGCATGCCGGGCTGGCCCTACCCGTAGAGCACACTGAGACGGTGAATGAGTCCTGGTGCGGTGCCACGCGCCTATAATCCCAGCACTGGGGAGGCTGAAAATAGAAGGATCACTAGGAGTCTGAGCTGTGCAGTGAGACTCTGTAGGCCCTGTACTGAATGCATAAAAAGAAAAAGAATTAAATGCTTGCTGTTTGTATGCACGTACAGCTTTGGAAATGTCTATGCGCTGGGAGACTTAGCTTTGGCAAGGTGAACTAAGTCGTCTGATTTTGTTTAGCACGCATGTTCCACCGCCGACTCTTATCAGACATGGTGCCGGTGAGAACCCTTCAGGGACTAGGCCGTAGTTCCTGCCCATGCAGCGTTCCCAGCAAGGAGGGGGGTGGAACATTCACTGTGACAGGGAGCTTTGTCCCTGGGGGAGGGTAAGCAGCTCTGCACCACAGCCTACAGGTGTTACTCCCGAGTGCCTCACCAGACAGCCTGGAGGACCCAGGCAGGTGGCTAAGGTGTTGGAAGTTCAAGAAACGATCTCCTGGCCTCAGAGGACATCAGTAAAATTACTGATATGGCTGGTACCCAAGAGGAAGGAGGGTCATTAAAGACGCAAGGCTGTGGAAGTAGCTGTGAATCAGCTCATGAGACTTGAAATCTACACCGCAAATATGGGCAGGTAACAGCCCAGGGCAAGGCTTCAGCAGAGAGTTGCTTCATTTTATTTATTTCTTTCCATTTATATATTTAGTCCAGGGTCTACAGGGTGTCACTATGCAACTCGGACTTGCAGTGATCCTCCTGCTTTCAGCTTTCCCAGTGCTGGGATTACCAGCATGCACTTGCTGTACTCAACCTGCACTCGGTCATTGGCTCAGGGCACCCTGTTGGGGGTGGAGCCCGACCCACATGTGGGACTGGGGATTGAGTCCTAGTCCCTATGCTTGTCTTAGTCTGCTGAGCTAGCTCACTGGCCTGCAGAGAGTTCTTTCAGGCATTGATTATGAGGGTTGTGTGGAAGATCAGGACTTGAAGAAAGGAAGACCAGAGGCCGAAATTACCGAGATGATTTGGTCCCAAGCTTATGAATTCAGGAGTGCTAACAAAACCAATGAGTAAAGCCTCTTTCACAGGTAAACGTGTTGCCAATGGCCTTGGTATTTGTCCAGTGAATCAAAGCACAATGGGGGGAAGACCTAGCCCAGCAAGTCTATCCAGTCTCCCGGAAGCTCTCCTCAACCCGGGAAATAGCAAACACCACCAGTTTCTGGGTGTGATTTTGGAAACAGAAGAAGCCCTTTCCTCTCCTCATCCCTTTCCTTTTCACTGCTGCTTGCAAACTCTTCACTGCAAGGATCAAAAAAAAAAGAAAATACTTGGAACCAGGCAGGGTGTGCACACCTGCAATCCCAGCAGCACTCAGGAGGTTGAGACAGGAGGATCACTGCAAGTTTGAGACCAGCCTGGGGGCTACAAAAGTGAGCACAAGGCCAGCTTGAACTGCATAGCAAGACCCTGACTCAAAAGAAGAAGCAGGAAAGAAAATACTCCCAGGAAACTTTTTCTTTCATGATTAGTGTCCGGGTGCTAACGAAACTGAGTAGGAGAACAGGCCGAGTCACATGAGGAGCCTGTGTTGGTTCTTCGCTTTCTGCCCCTCTGCTGTATCGTCTGACTGATTTTTACCCTAGGTGGCTGATGGGCACAGGCGCTGCTGCCGGATTCCCATGGGGATCCCGTTGTATGGGTTGGAACAGATCCTACTGGCGACAGCGCCTGCACTCCCTCCGCTCCCTCACCCACTGCTCACTAAATCGCTTCTTCATCTATTGAGTTCTTCTCAGCTGACTGTGAGTGGAACTCCCTGCCATTGCGCTGCTGACACAGGTCCTTCCCTGCATGTACGCCATGCTAGACGGAATCCCTCAAGGCCCCGCATGAGGGTCAAGGATGGAAGAAACAAAGGAAAGACTGGGGCCACTGTTGACCTTGTCACCTGGCCTAGATCTGCCTGCTTCTTCTTTAGTTTGGGCTCCTCCTCTGCCTCATGCCTGCTGTCTGTGGACAAGCTGGCCTCAAAGATCTGGTTTGAGTTTATGCTGAAAACTTTTCAAATTGATTTACAAGCTCCAATCTGTCAACCGTAGCCACTCCCTCTGTAGGTATGTCTAAGTGCATGACTCGGTAGACCTATCACACGGAACAGAAGAGAAACCCATCAGCGGCACCCTAAGCTCAGGGTAGAACAAAGTCTTTAAGGACTAAGAGGCCACCCCATGCTATGCCTCAGGTACAGCAGATTTACCAGAGCTTTTCTTTTGTGCTTAAACAATAAAGAAGTTGGTGGTCTCCTGGCTACAGCCTGTTACACATTCTTTGGTTTTATTAGGACAACCATAAGCCTCAAAGACCCACCCTGATGTCAGTGGCAGTTTTTATAGAACACTCACAAGTTTCTTCTTGTTGCATTTAGGGTATATAAAGTGTGAGGCGTAATAGGGAACAGGTTGGAAGACCAGTGCAGGGCTGACACACGTCCTGATGCGAATATTTAATAAGCGTTCATTGCAGGCAAAGGTTGACGACCAGATGCCGGTTTCTACAGCTCCAGAGTCTACTAAATCTCTGAGTTTCTCCAGGAACAAGCCTGGGCTTGCCAGGCCCCTCTGCTGAGCCCACCCCTGGAGGTCAGGACATGCCGAGTTGACCTAGCAACACTGCCGAGGAGCATTTGCAGGAAACGTCTGATCTGTTACTCTGAGGCCAAGTGGCTAACTGCTTCTGGTACAGTCCTTTCCTAAGCTGACAGAGAAGAGTGGGGTTAAAGTATAACTGAAGCAAACCAGAATTGCCACTGCAGATGGAGCAGGGAGATAGCTCAGGGGCTTAAGTGCCTGTCTGGCAAGAGCAAGGTCCTGAGTTCAATTTCTAGTACAAATAAGCAGGATAGATAGATAGATAGATGATAGATAGATAGATAAATAGACAGATGATAGATAGATGATAGATAGATAGATAGATAGATAGATAGATAGATAGATAGATAGATAAAATAGCCTGACATGGTGGTGTGTGCCTATAATCCCGGCACTCGGGAGGCTGACGCAGGAGGATTGGTGTGAGTTCAAGACCAGCCTGGGCTACAAAAGTGAGCTCAAGGCCAGCCTGAACTGCATAGTAAGACTCTGTCTCAAAAAGACAAAAATTAATTAATTAATTAATAAAAGAATCACCTCTGCAGATGTAAATGCCACCCCACTGCAGCTGCTCTTCACGCACAGTGCTAGGATGAGGACCTGGGACATCACCTGTGTGTCAGCCACAATTACCTGGCAGGACAGTGACCTCACTTTGCACCCCTGAGCTGAGCAAACCCTCCCAAGTTGTTGGGTTCTACATGTCGTCCTTTGTCCAGCTCTGCCTTGACCACCAGTGCTGGTCTGGGAATTGTATTGCTTTGCGTCTCTGTAGCGTAGGAAGTTTCCTGACACAATGTGCCCGTGGCCATGTGGTGCCTCAATGTCCTGGGTCTGGCGGAGGAAAGGGGCTGCTGTCTTTTTCTACATGCATGGGCACCGAGTTGTGAGGGTTTTGACATCCCTGGCTCCCTCTCTTCTTCCCCCCCCCCCACGCCAATGGTTCAGAGAAAAGGGTTTTATGTAATATTTTAGTATCTAGAATGAGCTGTTTTCTTTTTAAATTTTCTGAAACCGGTACAGCTCTAGGCCACCATATCCTGCTTAACATGTTTAAAAATGTCTCCTAAAATAAGATGTAAGAGGGTGGGCATGGTGGCACATGCCTGTAACCCACCTCTTGAGAGGCTATAAACAGGCAGGTCGCTACTAGTCTGATCTAGTAGTGAGACCCTGAACACCCTGTAGACCCTTCCCTAAAAGAAAAGATGGGACAACCATCAGCAAGATCAACCAGGCCATGTGTGCCCGGACCTCTGCCTTGTCGGGACATCTTGTGTCCAACACCCCCACCCCCAGCCACCCTGGCAACTTCACTTTCTAGGGTTCACCACACATTGGGGGCTTTGGAAAATACTAATCTTACCAGGAATAATACTAATCTTCCCTCTTTCTTTCCTTCAACTTCAGATTTCAGCTTTAACCACACTTGGTCAAGGCCCCCTGGCTGCCAGGTCCCCTAGGTTTCTCAGCAGAGCCTGTTGTCACTGGAAGCAATTTTTTTTTTTTTTTTTTTGTCTTTTTGAGACAGGGCCTCGCTATGCAGTTCAGGGTGGCCTTGAGCTCATTTTTGTAGCCCAGGCTGATCTCGAACTTGAACCAATCCTCCTGCCTCAGCCTCCTGAGTGCTGGGATTACAGGCGTGCGCCACCATGCCTGGTGTCACCGGAAGCAATTAATTCTTGGTATAATTACTTATTCAGTGTCTTATTCCCTTCTTGACTGTAAACATCAGGAGGTGATGGATGCTGTATTCTCAAAGCTGAGCTAAGTACTCAGCATGTAGACTAATATCTAATTGTTGAATCAGTTATTTAAAAATGCATGCTTATTACCAAACAACTTACAGAAAGTGAAGAAAAACACAAAGGAGAAAGTTAAAACCATCTACATAGACAAAATCTTTGAACATTTTAGCATATTTTCTTATGGTCTTTTTTAGAAAACAAACATATATGGGATATAAGAGAGTGGTACCTACCAAGGCCAGATCCTATGGCCTTTTAGAAAAGTTCTTCCACTGTTCAAAGTTGCTGGGGACAGGGGAGGCTCTGAGCTCAGCCCCCAGCCTTGGTTGTCCCTCAGGTGGGTGAGGCGTGGGAGAGGGGATTAATACTCAGTTCCCAGGAGCTACCCTGGATCTCTTCCAGCCCTACTCCACCATCGCTCTCATGTTTGTTTAGGTCTCTTAATAAAATAAGAGTCTCTTAAATATTTGGAAATACGTTGCCTCATTATTTGTTTAATTTTTCTGGCTGTTGCTGTTGTTTCTCTTTCCCCTGACTCATATTAGAGGAGACAGTTTTCAGAACTGTGGAGCCGGAATGCCAATTCCTAGCTGTTTTGTGAAGAAAGGAGTGACTGAAAATAGGCTGGGACGAAGTGGGGAAGCGCCATTTCTAAATGATGATGAGATGCCTTTGTAACAAATGCCTGTGCTTCACAGAAGCCATTTCTATCCATGGGCCAAGTGTAAGGTAGATAATGTTATTAATTTCATCTTCTAAGTGAGGCACAGTGGCTCAGAGATGCCCTGGAGCCTGCTCATGGTCACATAGTGACAGCTCGGCTCAGGGGTAGGACACAGTCGGCCTGGGTCCAAGGTGCAGACTCTGAGCCACAACACCACCCTGCCAGAAGTGGTTTCCCCCAAGAGGATCACAGAGTCTCGGAAGCTTGTGTGTACATTTTGCGTGACTACACAGATCCCCCCCCCCCAACCAGAGGGAAGGTCTTTACATTTCACCAGATTTGGAAAGAGAAGCATAAAGATCCATCTAGATGAACAAACTAATCCTTGTTAATTGGTCACCAAGCGCAGGGTTCTGAGCAGTTTATATGCCTTGAGCCGGTAACGAAATTTGTCACTTTCATTCCGTAACAACTCTTCTGACACAGATGGTACTAATTCCATTGTGAAGTTGAAGACATTGAAGGACAGAGAGCTCACTGCCTCCCTGGGGCCGATGGCTTCCCAGTGTGGAAGGGATCTCATACAGGGATCTACTCCAGAATCTGTGTTCTTGGGGCTGGGGAGATGGCTCAGGGGCATAAGCACCAACCTGGCAAGGACAAGGTCCCGGGTTCTGTCCCTGGTAACACACACACACACACACACACACACACACACACACACACACACACAGCAGGCAGATCACACAGCAAACCAATGTCCCGCTCTGCAAACTCTTCAGTGCTGATATACATTTTCCTGTCCCGACTTAACCAACTGTGCTAAATTAATTGGATAGCGGACCTTCTCATAGATGATATCCTGAAACAGAGGAGATCAGTAACTCCTTTCCCCACCAGAACTAATTATAATAGTGATCCACATCCATGGGCACTTATATTAATAAAATTGTGTTTTGCCTATAGTACACAACTTGGATAATCAAATTCTCCACGGAGCTGGCTTCTGAGTCCTTTCTGTGGGGACTGGGTGGGAAAGGGGGTCCACTCAAGCTTTTGTATGTGTGGGGAGCCAGACTTTGCGTTCACCTCTGCAGCGTGTGCATTTGTGGTACACATCTGTACTACGCATGCAAACTGAACATGTTTCACTTGTATGTATCCCGATAAATTCAACTTAAAGCCTCTGGCACTTTCTCCGCAGCTTCCGGGAGACCCAGCCCCAGCCCACACTGCTCCCTGATGGCTTTTTGGTATTACTGAGCTTGAGGACTGGGCACAGGTCACAGTTTCTCCTTTTACAGATGGAAAAACAACTAAGGGAGTAGGGCTCCTCCTTCTGCAGCCGATCCGAGGGTGAGACACAGAAACCTCTGAAGAGGGTTAGACTTTATTCTCCCCGCTGAGAAATTAACATTTTCCTTAAGTGACAGCCAAGACCCAAAACTGAAACAACAGTCCCCAAGATGGGAGCTGAGTCGTTCCCAAGGTCCAGATGAGGCGAAGGACAGAGCAGGAAGCAGGAAGCCCGAGCGCGGGTGTGGGAGAAAGGCTTGGAAAATGTGCCCTAGGTTGGCTTTGGAGAGAGGACGATCTTGTACCTTTTTTTTGAATGTGAAAAATCTTGGCAGACTCCTGCTTTCAGGCCCATTAAAATTCAGGAAAGGAAAAAGAAAAAAAAAAAATGAAATCATTTTTAAAGAGGAAAAAAGACAACAAACACACACCCATTCTTGCAAAAATAAAAACCCACCCCACAGAACCTTTATGAAAATGTTTTTGAGCTTTGAAAAAACAGAAGGCGGTTGGAATGTTGATGGGGCCACGGAGTGACTATTAAACGTGGCATTCCGGCTGGCTCTGAGCTTTGCCTGAAGCAGCCCTCTTTTTCTCCCCGAACGGGGAGCCCATTTTTGTGGAGGGGCTAGGTCCCCTGAGAGTGAGAGTGACGTGGAGGGGTGGCATGCAGGGGACACTGTGTTCTCAGGCAGCCGGGCCGGCAAGCCAGAGCCTCCCATTCTGGAGAAGCTTCCTTTCCAGTCCCCTCTCGGACAGGCGGTGGCAGTGGCGGTGGCCGTGTGACAGGCAGCGCAATCACCAGTCCCGCCAAATTCTTCCTCCAGGCTCAGATTTCAGTTATATAAACTTCTAATCAAACAGCCTCCTTCCAATTGAGAATAGGGCTATTCAGAGGAGCTTTCTATAGGACTGGTGAGGGGCTTAGGAACCAGAAAAAGATGAGAAATCTGCTCTCTGGCTCAGGTTCCTGGGCGAGGGTTGGCGGGCGTTTCCCTGGCTTTGATCCCCTCAGATGAAGGCAAATATGTTCAGCAGCTAGAAGGTCCCTTGCCTTTTTCACCTGGGGAAGCTGGTCCTTGCTGCCGTCTACCTCCGGGTTCATGAGCCCGTCGCCCACACTTTACACCTGCCGGTCCTGAGCGGGGTCTTCCAGGCCAGCGATAGTCACTTCTCCGTGGCTGGGGTCTCCCTATTGCCTTATGCGGGACCATCTCCTACTTTGGAGTGTTCAGGTTATTTCCATTTGGCAGAGCGCTATAATTATCCTGAGAGAAATGTTCTCTTATATAAATATTTATGCTACCGTTCCTATAAATTCCTAACGGTGGAATTTCTGAGTCAAGCCGTGCCCGTTTGAATGGCCTTTTGGCGCAGGTTGCCAAATTGCTTTCCAGAAAGGTGAATTCACGCTTGTCCCAGCCGGTGCCCAATGTTCTAATCAAAGGCACCGTATCATTTTTTAAGTGAATAAACAGGAAAGAAGAAAAGCATTTGGCAGTAAAATACAGAAAACAAAGTAGAGGAAAAGTAAAATAGAGGAAGCATAGAAAGTTTGGTGGTCCCTCTGCTATCATTTGCTAGTAGGAAAAAAATAGATCTTGAAAAGACTTCAAGACAGCGGAGTGTCTGGAGTGACGCATTCACCTTCTCGCCGATGTTACAGCGTCTCCGATTCTTCCGTTCCCTGCATCGCCCTCGCCCCGCAGGCTCCAGCTCCAGCTTTGTCCGTGTCCCTGAAGGGCACCGTGGGATGCTGCAGAATTTGCTAGATGAGGAGAAAAGAGGCTCAGGTTGCGCGCTGTCAGCAAAAAGCTCCCATAAACAGAGGGCAACACATGAAGCTCTTGCTGTTAATATGCTGTCTAGACTTTAAAAGATTGCTTTTCTCCCCGTCTTCTAGGCTTCAACTTTTGACCTTGCTTCTGCCCTTGTGTCGGTACAAATGGCCGCGGACTCAGGCGTTACATCTCCACCAGGGGTTCCGCAGCCAAATGACCGGTCGCCCAAACTGCCGCGGCGGTGCAGCCTGGACCTGATCCCAGCTTCCTCTCTGGCCCTTGAGGCCGAACATACAGGTGTCCCTGTCCTGGGGAAAGAGGGAAATGGAGAGGCCCTGCAGACCCTGGAACGGACGACCTACCTCCTGTCAATCCTGGGTGGAATCCTGACAGGCACTTTCTTAATTAGAGTTAACATCACAATATAAAGTTGTATGGGGGCCGGCAGGATGGTTCAGTGGTCTAAAGCGCCTGCTTAGGAAAGCTTAGGCGGCTGCAGGGACCACAGTTCGATCCCCAGCACCACATGCTGTGCCAGCCCTGCCCTCAGGGCCGGCTAAAAATAAATAAATAAACAAGCAAAAGTTCTGAAACAAGAAAAAAATAAAATTAAATTTAAAAATTCTTAAAAAAAATAAAGTTGTACGTATGAATGAGGTACCGCGTTGTGTTGGGCTACATGAATACGTTGTGTGCCTGCGAGGTCTCTGAGAGAGGACTGGGAAAAGTTTGTGTAGAGCATGCTTAGAAAAAAACTGCCAAAACTGGGCGTGGTGGTGTGTGCCTGTAATCCCAGCTCCTGGGAGGCTGTAAACAGGCAGATCACTATGAGTCCCACCTAGTGGTGAGACCCGGATCACCCTGCAGACCCTTCCCTAAAAAATACAGGAAAGAGAGAGAGACAGAGAGAGAGACAGAGAGAGAGAGAGAGAAACTGCCAGCCAAATGATTCTGAGTCTTTGCTTCTGAAGGCATTTTACTCAGGGATGTTCCTCTGTGCCCTCCACACAGGCCTCGTGTAGATGTCTGCCTGGTCAGGTTCTTTAACACGTGGCACTCGGCCTGTGCTACATTCTAACTGTTCTTATGCACAAATTTGAAAATGTCCTTACTTAAGGCTGAGGGTGGGGGCACTGGCCTGTGCTTTGGGTGGCAGAGACAGGGGGATTGCAAGTTGAAGTGCTATCTGAGTAATTTATTGACTTGGTGTGAGTACTGCATGTGGTGGTGCATGCCTATAATCCCAGCACTTAGGAGGCTGAGGCAGGAGGGTCGATGTGAGTTTGAGACCGGCCTGTGCCACAAAGTGAACTGGGAGCCACTGCATAGTGAGACCTTGCCTCAAAAAGAGATAGATAAATAAATAAATAAATAAATAAATAAATAAATAAATAAAACAAGAGACTGCAGGTCAGGGTGAAGGTCCTGGACTCAATTTCCATAACCGCACACACAAAAAGACCGTTCCATCTGCTTCTCGGAAGTGCACTTTTATGAGGTAGTTATTGTAGCATCACCATCAGCATCACGGCCATCACTACCGTCCCTGCAACACAAATGAAGAAACTGAGGCACCAAGCAACTGTGAAAGTTGAAGGTAACCAAGCTGGGAAAGGCAGCGAGCCGGCTGACTCTTGGGACCACGGGACTGACCAGTACTCCCACTGCAGTCAGTCCAGAGATTGTTACTCTAACGTTTTCTTCCCAACAGCAAATACGTAAGTAGTCACTTGTCCTCTTACTTGGTCTGGCCTTTTTGAGATGACTAATCCAGAAATCAATTGCAGGCTGATAACGGCAGGTCCTGGGTGAAGGCATTGCCCACCTCATAGCTGACAAAGCCCCTCAGTGATGTGATAAGGACTCGGTGGAGGGGTTCAGCAGGGGTGGGGGACAGTGGGGTGAGGTGGGCAGAACCTCCTCTCTTTCTCTCTTTCCTTCTATAGGAAAGAGAGAGAAAGAGAGAGAGAGAGAGAGAGAGAGAGAGCGAGAGCCTCACCTATGGCCAGCCAGTGGCTCTCTCTGTCTGTGGCATGGGAGGCTCTCTTTAGGTCTCTGTCAGGAGTGGCTGTTCCGCTGTTTGCCTTCAGAGGAAGAAAACGACATCTTCAGAGAACCACTGCTGCCTACCAGCTACCGCCAGCCATCTCGCCGGGTGGGAACCGCAGGCTTCCGTGTCCCAGCCGCACATGTTGTTTCCCTCCATGTTTTTATGATTAAGGCCAGCAGAAGGAATACGACAAGTTGCCCCACACAAGTCTATCTGTCACCTCAATTGATATGTCACGAACCCACAGCAGCTTGTCACAACCTTTCTGTTTGATTGGCCCTCAACCTCCTACAAGTATGTTCCTCTCCCAATTCTCTGTGGGGCCAGTGTGGTTTGTGTTAGAGGGAAGACGACTGACTGGGAGGTGTGGCCAAGGAATAATATAATCTTTGGCTTGGGGATGTATACTTTGGTCCTGGAAAAATGTATTTAAAAGATTTTAATGAGTCATGAAGATAGTGCTGACATGTAGAACAATATTTTTCATGCTCTTTAGGATGTATAGCGGTACAGCGCCTGGCTCAGGAGGGCGGCCACTAAGTGCCTATTGGTTCCGAGAATAGCTGAGTCCTGAGCACAGCAGGATTCACCCACAGCTGAGGTTTCTCATTAAAAACATTTGCACGATGGAGATTCTTCTTCTTCTTCTTCTTCTTCTTCTTCTTCTTCTTCTTCTTCTTCTTCTTCTTCTTCTTCTTCTTCTTCTTC